>VCRD01004816.1:38894-79788 GCA_006783055.1 Trinorchestia longiramus
CCTTACCTTTTTCAAGCTCTGAAAAAGGCAAAAAAGAAGACTGGAGCTAAAATAGCGACATAAAGCCTTCTGTAGACAAATGATGTAAGAAAGCGAATATAGGCAACAATTCTTTCAGGTTTTAACTCGCTTCTCGTCTGACGGGTGCGAGACTAAACTGACCTGCTGTGCAGTATCAATAAAAATGTCAATGAGTGGTTAGCAGCTTGGACTAGTTGCCGGTCCAGAGGAAAGTGGTTGTTTAAAAAAGTAAACTAAACAAAAATAATTTTAAGAGAAGTTCAAGTCAGCGAAAAGAGTTCTGTAGTTTTATTGCCTTTCTCAGAGTGCCGACCATTGCTGAGCATTCGATCACTCTAAAAATATGATTAGAATTTCAGATTGGTCGCTTTACTGTAGGTGCATACCAATGTTCCAATGCAATGCAGATGGTTTTTATATTTTAATTAGCATAATTAATGTTATTATTAATATAATTATGATTGTTATAAATGTCACAATTATCAGTATTAGTGTAAGTTGTGTTATTTTGATTTATTTATAGTATTATCTTTAGTATTGTCCAGTCTTTGAGCTTATTCAAACTCAAACTTACTTTGCCATACGTAACTCTGTGAGTTGTCTGTTTATCATTAGGAAATTGCATTGATATGGCGAGTAGTTTATCGCCTCCAAGCTAAGTTATAAACCATTGAGAGCTTCTGTTTCTTTGTATCATTTAAACATAATCAACTTAAATCCGGTATTTTAATATAATATACAGTGGTACCTCGACGTACGAATGTCCTTACTTACGAATTATTTTACATACGAATGGTTATTTGGCTCAGATTTCCGCCCAACATACGAATGTTTTTTGGTTCAGATTTCCATGAACATGACTTGATGGTAATGTTCATGTCACTTCAATATTGAACTACAATAATGTTTTTCTCATAATATACAGTCCTAGTGTGGAGTTTCTTGTAGGATCATGAACTTGTACTAAGGCAAGAGAACAGAGGTGGCTTAAGCGTTACACTTGCAAGCAGTGAAGTAGCAGAAGTAATTGAAAAAAAATGAAAGAGCTCAGTATGTTAGCTGAGCACCAGCTGGCAAGCTCGCTGTGCTTCCTGCATCGTTGAGGCCTCGTTTTGCCATCGTTGCGTTTACTTTCCTTAGAAATACACTTCTACTTTCGTTAGTGCTCCGCAAGTATAATGAGTGTGAGAGAAAGCTCTACATATGTCGTAGGAGCCTCGCCTCAAACTTCCTGTATATATGTATTCACCTTGTCAGTTTCATGAATATTTTACCGCTTGTTTCTTCTGATATTGTGTTTATTTTTGAAAAGCGAAATGTTGGGTACTTGCTGCAAAACACATGTCACATTACATGGATCATAATTAAACTAAGTTAGTTCTTTGTGCCATGGGATTTAAGGTATTTATTCTGGAGTACTGGGTGAGACACCCCACTTCACTACCTTGCTTTTCAAACTATTGTGTTCGTTTTGTATTTTTTTTATGTATTGAATTAACACTCGTGAGCTCTGTACCATGTTACCTTGATCGGTAGAAAAAGGTAAGCACTGCCTTACGGATCAGTTAGTTCGGCAGCCCAAGGCTTCCCTCGCATGAGGCTTATACCCTCATACCCTCACGTTCTTCTTTCAATAGGGATATTTTCCCTTCCATCTACCATACCCTCATTACATAGTACTGCAAGTACTACTGAACTTGATCTAATTAAGTCATTAATATAGTTCATCGCACCTTTTAGAATCACAATACTATCATTACGTGCGACTTCTTCACATTACCTGTAGACCTTCTAATATCGTAGGGAACTCAAAACTATTTTAGTAGAAAGATTTCTTGACTTACTTTTCGAGACTGGAAGAACCTTGCCTCGACGGATAGTGGCAATAACACAGAAGATAAATTGAGGCAACATTGCGAGCGCTACATGAAATGTTGTGTCGACAGATGATGCAGTGCAGGTGGCAGAGGGTGTTGCTGTTCTTAAAAGGCGTGGTCACCCTCACGGTGGCTGTGGAGCGCAACATCAAACCATCGCAGGGCTACATTCCTCGCTTCTCATATGGCAGTAACGAACAGGTCGATTATTATTTTTTCCTTTCATGTTGGACGATTGCCTCAGATTCAAAGATCATCACAGGGTGCCTTGATACATCTATATCAATGTCATCTAGCGATATAACTGACAGTTGTCGGTAATTTCTAGAAAAAAAAAAAATTCGGAAAAACTCACATTCGAACATATTTCCAAACTCTACAATCATTTATTTCCATTTTTATTTACTGTGTAACTTAGAAAAAGTATGTTGTAGTTCGTGTATCTTGTTACTTTAACCAACATACAGGGACAAGGTTGAATCGAGTGTAGCGCTTGGGTTAGAGAAAGAACTACTACATGTTTTGAAGAAGTCAATACTAGGAAAACGATATATCACTAAAATGTTGTATTCCAGTCTCAAAACTTTTTACTGCATATTTCTATTTACACTCAACGAAAGTGAGAAAACCTCTATTCACAGCGGTTTATTATCACGGTGTGATTATTGAAGCGCAATAAAGTTCAAAATACTTGTTTGTAGATCCTTTAAATATGAATACTACTAAAATAAAATGTCATGGTATATGTAAACCACGGAAATTAAATGAGTCTGAAGTATCACGCATGACTACAGATTCTAACAGGCTTGACTTGAGTGCTTGCTCTGATTCGTTTCCATTAATGTTTCAACTCGAACCAGATGAATAGTTTTTACAATTTCTTTACTAGTGAATGATAAGTCGATTTTCTTTAAATGTTTCCTAATAATTGCCCTCGTGTGCTTGTCACTGTGAAATATTTTACACAGTAAATTTACATTTGAGGAGTTATTTTTATTCAGTAGCTTTTCGTTATCGTCTCTTGGTGTCCTCGTGGTCAATTGAGCGTGTACATAAAGGATGCAGCAACATAACTTCCTTTTTTAAAAGCGCTTTGCGTTGAAAAAGAAGAAGTTATGTTGCCGCACCCTATACATAAGAATATGTACACTGACAGTTGCGAGCCTTGTCAGAGTCTGTTGAACTGAGCAAAACTTTTGCAGACACAGCAGCTCGTAAGACGCGTGAACATCTGATTCTCTAATTTCACCTATTTCCTCCATTACTTGCATGCTACTTATTTCTGCATGTATCAACAGCTAGCACTCAGAACTGCCAGGCTGTGAAGACCTTACTCCTGAATGTGATATGGATTTCTCAAGCGTCAAGTATTCTGATGTATAGGTGTAAATATCAGTCTATGTGAAATACATATTGTCTGCACGTTAACCCGAGTGAAAAATATACGACAGGGGATAATTATTATCACGGCTTGGGACTTGGGTATCAACCCAAGAATAGGCCAAACGGCTCATTTCTATTGCCTTATTCTATTTTATTCTGCTGATAATTTTGTTTTCATACTTAATGGTATCTATGAGTTTCAATGTAGTCAATGCTTTAGCTATAGAAACTGTCTTGTCCGACAGAAAATATTAATAAACAGTTGTTATATGGTTCTCTCGTCAATTCTACTCATACATATTTATTCGTATAATGCTTCCCCAACTTCGTTAATCATATTTATCTAACTTCTTTATCTGACATGAATTATATTTTGTCCATTGAAAATTCTTTCTAATTTCTTTTTTAGTTTATATTAGAATAGAAAACAATAAGGCAATAGAGACGAGCCGTTTGGTGGCTCATTCTTGGGTTGATATCCAAGTCCCATGTCGTCTAAAGTAAGGGCATCAATCGTACACGTACATCTTAATCCCGTAAATCAATTCAGTCACGTACACGCACTTCACTCGCGCACAGGCATTTCAGTCACCCATATTTATCTCAATCATACACTGACCCCGGGAGTTAAGGACATAGAATCAGTACATTATAATACAGGGGAGGGGGGTTCGTAGTCCAATATTTGTCGAGACGATTTTTGAATGTATTCACAGTGGCAGCAGAAACAATGTTTTCGGGTAACTTGTTCTAAGTTGCGGCAATTTTAACGGGAAAGAAGTTCATAGCTTGGGATGTCTTGAAGTTTCTCAGTATTAGTTTTTGGCCGTTATTTCTGGTTCTTACGTTACCGTCTCTTTCGAAAAGCCCTTCCAGGGTAACATTGTTAATGCCGTTGAGATACTTAAAGGTCTCAATAAGTTGCCCTCGCAGTCTTCTTTGCTCTAGGGAGATAAGTTCAAGGTGTTGAAGACGTCTTTCGTAGCTAAAATTGGGGAGTTTTGGAATCATTTTCGTTGCCTTACGCTGAATTTTTTCCCTTTTGTTAATATCTCTTCGTAGGGTAGAAAACCAAAGTTGCACTGCATATTTTAAATGTGGTCGGACTAGCGCTCTATAGAGCGGTAATATTATGTTCTTTGACTTGTATTCAAAGTTTCGTGCAATGAAACTAAGAGTCCTGCTAGAACTTCTGACGCTTTTTTCAACTTGTTTGTTATGTTTGAGATTTTTAGTGACAATGACACCTAGATCTCTTTGTTGCTAGACTGCTTCAACGGGTATGTCATTCATCGTGTGTTGGAAATGCCGGTTATTTGCACCAACGTGCATTGCTGAACATTTATCAATGTTGAAGCTCATTTGCCAGGTTTTGGTCCATTGTAGAAGACGGTTGAGGTGGGGTTGAATAGTTACTCTGTCCCTTTTGGTAAATGCTTGCAACAGAGTTTCGTGTCATCGATGAATTCGTTGATTTTACTGATGATTCCGACATCAAGATCGTTGATGTAGATGATGAAGAGGAGCGGGCTGAAAACATTCCCTTGAGGGACTCTTAATGTCACATGCGTCCAATAACTGGCTTGATCGTGAATCATCACTTGTTGAGTGCGACCAGTGAGCCAGTGTCGTATCCATCGTGAGTAGTTGCCATGTATTCCACGCGTTTCTTCTGTGGCCATGAGTCCTTCGTGGGGAATCTTGTTGAAGGCTTTTTGAAAGTCTAGGTATATAAGGTCTACGGCTTTTGTACGGTCGTATATGCGGTTGACTTCTCCAAAAAAGTCAAAGAGGTTTGTGAGGCAGCTACGTTTTTCTCTGAATCCGTGCTGGGTGTCAGTAATAAGATTTTGATCATTAAGGTGCTTCGTTATACGAACTTTGATTAGCCTTTCTATTGTTTTTCTTATAAAAGATGTTGGATTGATTGGACGATAGTTATTAGGAGTTTGTTTGTTCCCCTTTTTAAAAATAGGAGTGACATTTGCCTGCTTCCAATCCTCTGGAACTATCCCAGTTTCATGAGATCGAGTGAAGATGTTTGCTAAGGGTTTATTAATTACTTCGGCTGTTTCTTTGAGTATTCGGGGAGCAAGGCCGTCGGATCCATATGACTTATATACGCGTAGAATGCTAAGCTGTTTTTCTATCTCTTCTACTGTAGATACTCCATCTGTCAGGAATTCCCGAGGATTTAAAGCATGAGTTGCATGATTTCAGTTGTCTTAGTGAGTGAACACAGAGGAAAAGTATGTATTAAGAATTCTGGCTTTGGTTTTGTTGTCCGTTTGAGTTGAGCCCTCGGGATCAATCAGTGGTCCAATAGTGTCCCTTTTGAGTTGCCTGTCGTTTACATATTTGTAGAAGCTCTTCGGGTTAGTTTTGGCTTGTTCTGCAACCGCAATTTCTTTATTTTGCTTCGTAGATTTTATCGTTCGCTTAACAGCCCTGCAAGTGCAGATATGTTCTTGACGATATGGTGCTGTTTGGTATCGTTCAAGTCTTCTGTATAATTGTTTTTTTTGCATTAATGAGGAGTTTAATGCCTTATAAAAACCAAGGAAAGTTATTGGTTGGCCTCATTCGCTTCGTTGGGATATATTCGCTTTGTTGAGCTCTGTTCGCTTCGTTGGGATGTATGATTCTATACAAAGCAACCTGTATTCTATCTCTCCTCTCTTTCTATGTTATCCATTTCCTCACATGTCCACTTTTGTATGATTGGTAACACTTTGCATCTATTCTAATAAGATTTCTTGAATTTTCCTTGCTCTAATCTGGTAGAAACTTCACCTGGCCACCTGCTTATAAGTCCTATAGATGCTATCCGACCTAGTCACTACTAAAACCCTTAGACCACCCGCATATTTTTGGTTTTATTCTCGGTGGAACCTCTCACCTGTCCAGCCTGTCCAAACTGCATGCCATTAAGTTTACAAAGGTGAAAATTTCATGGAATTTGTTTTTGCCTACTTCATATTATATTTTCTGCCCGAACGATCTCTAGCCCAATGCATCCTCTTGACACATTCAGAGCTACAACTAACTTTTGACCACCTGCATATCCTTGACTCCCTTTTGTCCAACCTTTATCGGACTAGCTACAGATCCCTCATTTCTTTATCCTAGCCCAAGATAGGCTTCACTCTGTCCCAACCCTCGCCTGACCACGCATCCCTCTTGTATCCAGACGAGGCTCTACTCCTTCCAGTACGAAGTTGACGCCCCCCAGCATGGGACTTGGCACGACAGGCAGGAGCACAGTTCCGGACGGCAAACTAGAGGGCAGTTCAGGGTAGCGTTGCCGGATAATCGCTTGCAGACAGTCACCTACCAGGCCACTGACGGTCGTGGGTTTCAGGCTGACGTGCATTTTGAACAACATCCAGACTTCCCTTCGCTCAGAGGAAATATTGGTAAATGTTGCATTTTACCTGTTAATGGTGTACAAATTACAATGCTATGACCTAATAAATAGTTTATTCATTAATGAACGGTGATTTATGATAATTTATGTAGAAATAAGAGCCTTAGAGGTTAGAAAATTTGCATAGGCTCCTGTTTTTACGTTGCAAGTTGGTCCGATGACTTACACGTGTTGAATAGAAGTGCTTCACACACTAATTTACTTTTGGGTTAAAATACTGACGGAAAGTATACTTTCAAGTACATGGCGCTAAAACTATTCACTCTGTGGCTGAACACCTCATTTTCAGAATGGTGATGGGAGACCTGATGTTATTCACGGATAGACAGGCATTGGAATAACAATTTCAAAGTTACGTATTCATGGTAGCATAGCCATAGAGGGGTTCACGATACAAGCGTGTGTTCTTTATTTTTGTAATTATTTCATATATACCATGCAATGTAACCTTTATGTTTGTTCCTCTCGTTTATATATTGGGAACGTGAAGTTTAAAGATAATGGAGTAGAGGGACTTGATATTAGAAGTCCTGCGTTTGATTTGAGTGGTGTGAAACCTGTGACATAATTGAAGGCGGTTCCACGAGGTTCATTGTAACACCAAGGACTGTTTAGCAAGGCGTAATAATAGCGTGAATAGACAACAGAGGAGGCATAGGAGGTGGGATTTGTGCTAAATTTAAGCAAATTTCTCGGTGAAAATATTATTTTCATGAAATTTCATTTCTTTATGTGTTCAATTCCGTAAATGAGGTGAACAATTTACAAATTTCAACAGGTCAACTGTTGAGGTATTTTTATATAATAACATAAGAAAGTCCTTTTAGTACTAACTCTAATGAAGCTGTCAAAATGCATTATATGAAACATACTTAGCTGTACAATAAATATGTGATGGTAACCTTTACTAGCTTGAAGTCATATCGCTCGGGCGTTCCTTTCTGCAAGAAAGTAACACGTTCTAAAAACTCGATAATAGAGATGAGCGATTTATCCAAAATAGAAGAAAAGAAGAAAGAACCTTTATTCTTTTCAGGTATATATGTATAAATAAATTATGGTGAACTTCAAGTTGTTTTGGCCGCTGATTATAAGAATGCAATATTTATCTTACAGTCCATCTATAGTGAACTATTATCTAAAACTGTATCCTGAAATATCGTAAATTTTCTGAATTTATTGACAGAAATTTTGGCATCTTATTTTTTTCAATAATTTACCGACGATTGAAGCGAATATGGGGAAAATGAACATCATTCATGAAGTTGACTGTAGGTATTGTATTTAGGAAGATGAAAATAATTTCATAGAATTGGAAAAACTGAGACGAAATTTAAATGAAATACTCATAATCTAAATAAAAAATAAATTTGAAACATACCATGCAGTCTGTCGAAGAGAAACATTAAGTTTCTTTCAACCCTGAACAGAACATAATATTACCGCTCTAGAAAGCGCTGGTCCGGCAACATTTGGAATATGCAGTGCAACTCTGTTCTAATAGCCTACAAAAAGATATTAATAAAATGGAATAAATTCAGCGAAAGGCAACGAAAATAATTTCAGAACTTTGAAATCACAGCTACAACAACAGACTGCGAGGACAACTCATTGAGACCTATAACTATCTCAACAGCGTTAATGATGTTACCCTGGAAGGGCTTTTCGAAAGCGACGGTAACATGCGAACTAGAAATAACGGCCAAAAACTGATATTGAATAACTTCAAAAAATTCCTAGCTATGAACCTCTTCCTGTTAAAATTGCAGAAACTTGGAACCAGCTGCCCGAAAAAATCGTTTCTGCTGGCACTGTGAACATATTCAAAAATCGTCTCGACAAATGTTGGGTTACAAACCCCCAGTATTATTACATACTAATTCTATGCCCCTAACTCCCAGGGCCAGTGTATGATTGTGATACATGCGCATGACTGAAATGCCTGTGCGTGAGTGAAGTGCGTTTTCGTGACTGAATTGACTTACGTGATTGAGGTGTACGTGCACGATTGATGCCCTTACTTTAGATGGCATGGAACTTCGGTATCATCCTAAGAATGGGCCAAACGGCTCTTTTCTATGGCCTGATTTTATTCTATTCTATTCTACAAACTGCTGTTCTCTCAGTCTTGACGACATAACGGTTTCACATACAATGGATCACATGCTAAGGACTGACTGAATGTGATTGTGGAAGTGTTGTTATCTTGGAAGAACGAATGCGAAGATCTGCCACAGAGTGTACTGAATAAAAAAATGCGTAGAGTTTAAGAGGGAAAACGCTATACGCGTAATCTCATGACATTTGAAGGCAACAGAAGGAAAAATTCGCAGGTTAGCTCTGTTTCTTCCGTACACCAAGAACTCAAAAAGATTCAATTTTAAGGTCTTAATGTTTGAATGACTGCAAATATAGTGAAAAAGTGCTGAAATTTTATTCCTTATTAATATTTTACTACATAGTAAAATGATATCTGCATAAAAAGAAACCACACTTGTATGTAAAAAATGGAAACAATATGTGATACTTGAGAATTGACGAATGGATCTCAATAACATCAATTACTAATCATGTTAAAGTGAGCGTTTATTGAGAGTTTTTTCATTGATGATGCTATTAATGATACCTATGAATATAAGATTAAAGTCTTATTTGATGTATGGTTTACAGGTAAAGCTCCAATGATCGGGCAGTCTGTGGTGCCTATCGTGAAGGCTTCAGTTCCGTCTTCGGGCATCATGTACCCAACTGGTTCTAAACATCGCGTTCCCCAATTTGAGTATAAACTTTCTGTGGGTAATGAGCACAGGAAGGGATATATTTCTTCATCCAAGGCTGCAGTAGCAGTCCAGGACAACTATCGGATGCCACGCAGGCGGCCTGTCCAAAAGAACACCAACCCTCACAATCTTTCACCCAAAGCATCGTTCATCTCGCATGGTTCTGCGCCATCGAAACCATTGTTTAAACCAATGGCCGTAGAAAGGCCTAAGACAAATCACTTCACAATCCCCCGGCCAACTTTCGTCCCTTCAAGGCACTCCATCCGCCCAGTAAATTCAAAATCTCTCACATCTAAGCAGAGAGGACGACTCACAGATCAGACGAACAGACCCAAGGTGATTCAAGGAAACACGGTCGGAAGTCGTCCTTCTCGTGTGAAGTCTTCTAAAGTACAATCTACTTTTTCTGACGCAGCTTTACTCACTGAAGGCATTCCTGTGCCGCATGTCCCTAATAACCCTCCCAAGGAAACAATAGAGCCTCCTGCCACAACAGACGAGTCTTTTAATTTGGCTAACAAAGAACGAGGTCGATACAAAATCAGGCGCGAGAACATGGAGAGTATCAGGTCCAGGCTCAATGGCATCGTCCATAGTTGAAGTGATAAGCATGAGTTGTTGAAAGATATGTGGTGAAAAAAATACGCTTAAATGCTAGTTACTAGTTGTGGTTCAAAGTTGCGACAGTATGGTAGAAACTAGCTTTATTAGTGGACGTTGTGGCTGAGGTAATGCCATAGTCAGAATGAGAAGGCAAGTTAGTGCTCGCTTTCGTAGGTGCATGTTGAGTAATAAGCTAACACGAAGAGGGTCTATTAAAATGCGATTTTGCTATGCTTTACCGCGTGATTTGAGAAATTTTCATTTGCAATGTTAAACTGATTCAATAATGACAATAAAAACTTCCGTATTTGCTCGTATAGAGATCATCACCGTTTAGCAAGTGGCTTGAGACGGAATATTCAAAGTGTTCTTGATGAATGAATGCCAGGTTGTGTAAGCGTGTGGATCTAAAGTATTGCTTCTCAACTCGGAGGGAATTACCACCTTGGGGGAATGGAAGGGCTCCAGGGAGGGAATCGAAGGACCAAAAATAAGGAATATTAAATATGTCAAATAGTAGTATTTTTCAATTTTAAGAATTTTCTAGCATTTTATACACAACCATTCAATTCATATTGTATCATACATGTCACATACCAAAATTTGTTATATACTAATTAGAGCTGTAGTACAGTGCATTCTGTCTTTATGGTGGGAAACTGACAGTTGAATCAACTGCGTTTTAAACTTGTTTTGTTGTGACACCCGCCCTGTAAGTGGTGTTGCGCGTGGATAGGTTGGCTGTTATTTTACTTGTTCTCGCAGGTTTCCACTTTTAATGGGTAAGTAATAAACCATACCAAGTGTGTAAATTATTGTTCTATGTTGTTTCTTAGTAACAAAGAAATTTATAGATAGCATCTTTATATTGAGCTGCTTTTAACAAGATGGACCGGTAAATTAGTGTCTGTTTGTTCATTTGTGTAGTATATCCCATATATATATTGATATTCTTACCTATTATTAATATACCATTTTCTCGAGTTTCCACATATACTGGATCGGGATAATTATTTTAGATATAAAAAAGAAAGTTTTTTATAGAACAAAAATATAAAAGAAACAAGGGAGGGCGGAATGGCTGACTTATTGAACATTTAGGGGGAATGGTGGCGAAAAGGTTAAGAACCACTGATCTAAAAACTAGACAAATAATTTGAAAACAAGAAAACGTTTCGAAAACCAAAGAGAACCTTTTTTTACATATTTCTTTGTCACAAGAAATATCGCTCAAAAATACTCGAATTGAAATGTTCATTGTCTACAGAATGAATGTATTCAATAATAGGTGAATATATTTTTCTGATTTAGGGAAAATGTTTGTTTATAGAGAGACAAAGTTAGGCTTGGAGTTGATTCAACAAACTTTGGTTGTTTTATAACATGAAATGATAAGTTCACAGTATTGTTTGGTCTGAGTGCGATGTTCTATAAAGTGGATGCTCTAGATACGAACAGCTTTGGATAAGAAAAATTCAAGATACGATGAAAGTATGAGCGAAAAATGCTGCTCTAGATGCGATCATTGGCTTGCGTAACGAGCCACGGGCCAGGCTGTGGGTATACATCTTCTGAATCAGTGTTCCTTGTTCTCTCGTAGTGTGAGGATCTATGCGTTTGTGTGCTTGTAATTGCATTATTATTTTTTTGCATTTTTGCATTTAACGTGAAAATAATTATTCCACGATGCCTCCCAAGAAGAGTGTTGCTTCAGGTAGTGCTGCAAAAAAAAGAAGCCATGACGCAACATAAAAAAAGAAATCATAGATAAACATGAGAGTGGTTTAAAAGTAAACTGCAGTATATGATATTTATCAGTGTCATTTGTTAAGAAAATTGATTTCATGTTTATATTTTTCGGGTGCAGAACGGATTAACTGGATTTCCATTATTTTCAATGGGGAAGTTTATTCTAGATACGAGAAATTTGCTATACGAGTTCAGTGCTGGAACGAAACGAATTAAACTTGTATCTCGAGGTTCCACTGTAACTTGTATTGCAATGTGTTCCATCTTTTGAGAGAGCCAGTACTACATTAATGGATTTTTGATATCGTTCAGAAGATGTTCAAGAAGGTACCATATTGTAAATATCGAAGCGACCCAAGTAATGTACATTTAAAAAATAAATAATATCCCAAATTTCTACGATATTCTTTTTACGATGCATGTTTTAATTTTCTCGGCAATCAGGCGAAACTCAGAGAAAAAAATTGATCAAATTGTAACATTCAATCGGTTTCATACGTTTTTTGGCTTAGGTGTTCTACAGGTTATCCCAGAAAAATGCAAACAATTTAAATACATGTAAAGTTAATGTTTATCAAATACATTTCATTTTCAAAGATTAAAGATTTCACAGACGTTATTTTACTGATATTAAAGGAGAAAAAATGGACACATATTTAGAGCAGATAGATAATTCTCTTTACCTAAGAAAACGTTACCAAAGTAAGTAACGGAATAGTTGATGGTTCCTAAGTAAATAAGGAGATAGAATAATGAACATTCCATGACATGATGTTATAAGACTCCGTGCGAGATAGTAGAGAAAACTGGCGATGTTGCGGATGTTCCACTGATGATGCACGAAGCCACATCTTAACTGTGGTCATGAACACCAACTCACTGGAGCGTCTCAACACCAACTCACTGGAGCGTCTCAACACCAACTCATAAATCTCACTAGCATGAGATTGAAGCTAAAGTTATTGCAAGATGAAACCAAGTATGAAAGCGAAATGAGGTGGTACCTCTTAGCACAAATCAGTAAAGCATTCTGTTAGCAGTACCTTCTCTAAATAAATGCCCAAAGCGTGAGAAGAAGAAAAAGGAGTTTTGACTGGAGTAAAGTGGTGCCTGTTAGGACGTAATGTATTCCTACGATAAAGTACTGAGTCTCCATCAGTAGAGTTGGAGTTCAGACAGTTGGCCATTCTTTGATTTTCCAGATTTAATTGCTCAGAACCATGGAAAGAGTGTAGCTACGGCTCATAAAGTACTGTATTTTATGTAAATCACATGTGTATTACATATATGATTAAAATATCCCCCTGACGTCTCTAAGGTGGCTGGCTCATTCAAGTGGCAATAGCCTGAAGTTAACGAATAAGGTGTTTTATCACACTAATGACGAGACTATTCCTTTTAAAATTTGAATTTATATTAACAATAGCTTTTAAATGTTGACCATCCTATGATTGTGCTTAAAACAAGGGAAAAAATTATGTGAGAATTACAATGGGAAATACAAGAGTAGCGATCTGTCATTAACGTTAGTAAGAAATAGCTGTAAAATTTTATTATTGAGGAGAAATATATGGGGCCTCTAAATACTTGTGATTTTTAAGGTGGAGCAGTCCCACAAATTCTCATAACTACTGGTGCAGTTCTCAGTTAATGGAGGGATAAAATACTACTTCTTTCATTTAACCTTAACGTGGTAGCTACGAAATTCACTGTTCAACGCCTGATTCCTGTACAGTTATCAGCATTTTATGCTCAAGTGTAAAAATAACTTGTCTGTGTTGAGTGATCACATCAGATCTCTAGTAGCTGAATATTTCGTGAGTCCTCAAGTGATAATTTTGAGATGTGATCGCATCTGGTCATCAGTATATCTTCGCCTTACATGACGCTGTTCACGTGACACCATAGGCTTTCAGCATGTTAACCTTCACGAACCTTCTTGGGATTTTCAGTCCAGATACCCTAGTTGCATTTTGTTTTCTGTACCTGATCGTTGTGTGAGTCATCAAATGATCATCGACCTAATGCTATCATAGCTGCTGGCGTTCTACCCTTAAATCCCGTACTTGTACGAGTACTCAGGCGATCAGTACTGTACACGCCATGGTTGCATCTAGGCTCCAGTACCTGAACTAGATGAATGTTCTTAAATATCCTATTCAAATATGATGGTTGCATTTGTATTCGATTCTATGAACTCCTTTGAAAGACGACGAAAAATATTTAAGGTCAAAGATACATTGAACTTGCTCTAATGACATTAAAACCTCAGGCAGATAGCGTTCTTCTGCGAAGCTACGAAAGTATTATTTTTAATTTATTCCTGAACCCAGTGCACTTTACTACAGCGGTAAGGATTTGGATTACAGCATTCCTCATTAAGGTTAGTCGTCAACTGCCTCGTCAACACTGATCAAATGTTGGCTCATATAGTAACGGCGTATTTTCAGCGTTTTGTGTTTGTTTAGAAATGGTACTAGTTGCTCTTATTCGGGCTAAAAGCACTCGTTTGATGGAAGCCCAGCATTTGTATGATGGATCTTATTAAATAAATATTATTCTAATAATTTTTTTCTAATCGTCGTAATTAATTCAAACTACTATGACACCATGAAGCTAACACATACGTGCAACAATCAACATTAACGTCGTCTGACAGTTGGGAAAATAGTACTCGTAGAAGAGAAGTCATAAACGAAAGTCATAAGTACTACTTAGAGTAAAAACTCATAATAAATAATATACAAGAGGAACTGATTTGCTCTATCACATTTGTGAACGAGCAGATACGATGAATGTCATTGTTGATGGGGTCACATATTAGGCCACGTTCATAGGTCAAAATTAGAAGCACACTGTTAAACAAAAGAACTACATCTATTCCCATTTTAATAACATGAATAAGTTTTGATCGTAGTTTCATTGTTATTAGCAACAAATATCTATTAAGGACCCAGCAAACAAGACGCCTTAGCTCATACAACCCACATAAGTAGAGTTAATATCTCATGGATCGAGAAGAAGAAGCTCATCTAAGTGGTGAACGAATTATTTTGGCTGCTTTTTTCTTAAATTTGAAGAAAAAAATTAGGGGAGTCAACTAAAACAATAGATCAGGAACGGGATCAATTTTTATTTTATATATTTAAATATTGTGACCAGGCTTAGAACAATTCAATGAAGTTTGGTGTCGTCTTTTAAATGCTTGCACTCTATAAATTCTATCATCGGGCATACATTTCATGTTGCAGGTAAAATTTGATGAAACGCAGGGAAGTTCACACAAGGACTGCGCTACTGACCAGAGTTGCATCTACCGTAGAGTCTAGCTCACCAATTATGAATTGTTACTCAGTAACTGCTGAATGCCACTTACAGCCATGAAGTGTTGCTTACTAATTGCTGAGTACTACTTACAACCATGCAGTATTACTCAGTAACTGCTGAATGCCACTTACAACCATGAAGTGTTGCTTACTAATTGCTGAGTACTACTTACAACCATGCAGTGTTACTCAGTAACTGCTGAGTGCTACTTAAAACCATCGAGTGCCACTAGGAACCAATTGTAGAATACCATTTATCAACCATAAAAAGTCACACGTGACCATAGAGCGCCACTTATGACCATAGAGGGTCATAAACTACCATAGTGTACCAGGCTACAACTAGGAGGTACATACGACAATGTGAACCAGTACTTCGCCGAGTTTTCGTCTCTGCAGCCCATCAAATTTTAGGTTTACCTACATAAATTCGAAACGAGTGTCACTTAATGCTGGAATCCAATGAGTAGCAGTTGAGTAGCTAAATTATTTTCAACTGATGGAGTTCAACACTTACAACTCTCTTAATGATCATTTAAGCTTACTCTATGATGATCATGAAAGCTGGCTCAACTATGACCATGGAAGCTGACTCTCATTATCATGGAAGCTGACTCTACCATGATCATGAAAGCTAGCTCAGCCATGATCATCGCAGTTGGTTCTACCATGTTTATGGAAGCTGGCTCAACCACGATCATGGACTCTCACTCAAAAATTGAATTTCGCAACTCTGAACGTGAAACAGTTGTCGGAAAGCGAATCTGCATTTGCTATCAATGCCAATCCCCGGATGGACGTCAATCAAATTTTAGAGTTATGATGATTTTTATTGTATATCAATCTAAATTCAAATAATATGCCTGAAAAGTGTTTAATAAACATGTTCGCTAAAGTACAAGGCATAACGAGAGTTTGGTTTGAATGAATAAGTACTCCACATTATAGAAAGTGTCAGAAATACACCAAATGAGTGAGGAATCACGACGTCAATATTATCTAAAATAGAGCCGTCTAGTACCTAGTTATAATTACTATTCTTATTTTATGATTATCATCATCACATTGAAATTTGAATTTCGCATCGGGTTTTAGCTAAAAAACAGACGCCGATTGTGTGATGAGGATTGTCAAAACGCACAAAAGAAAACACCCTGCGTCCTGCACGAAGCTCTAGGTCAGCGTTTCCCAACCGAGGGTCTGTGGCCCACAAGGGGGCCACAGACCTTCGATCGGGGGACTAAGAGCGGACGCCGAAAAACTACAAATACTTAACTTATTGAAGTGCAGGGGCTTATGAGTGTTAAGCAACTCGGTGGAGGAGAGGCGGTGGCTTATCAAAGGTTGAGAAGTACTGCAGTATAGGGACATCGCAGCTCAGTGAAATTAGATACATTTAGCGTGGGACATGGAGGCTTGAACGCCTGGTTTTTGTGCTCCAATTGGTTGATAGTTTGGCACCTGTGCTATAAATTCAGATATTCCTGTGGGCAAGAACAAAAACTACCCGCCCATTATTTATTTGAGGTCAGTTATATCTGTACACTTCTAGCTTCGCCCACGACTGTAGTCGGAATAGACTTAAGAATAATAACACTGATGTCAAATCTGACCACATGAAGGAATCAAATAATCAATGCATATACTTAGAACTGACGTACGCCCCGAAATCGTAGTACATAACTGACTTAGGGGGAAATACTTGACAGCAAATTCATAATGGGAAAATTATTCATTGATGAAACCTTTGATGACTCCTTTGATGACACTTTTGATGAAATCTTCAAAAAGTTCTACCGCGAGTTTGTCAATGAATACTTGCACGATAATTGTTTCAAATAAAATCTATTACATAAAATTATTACTCCAATTCGCTGATATATTTTTTACAATTCGATGCTCAAGTTATACGAGTAAAAATGCATGATTTGCATGGTAAGTTATAAAATTGAATATGTATCCATCTTACTCATCTTCTATGTTAGGCTGACCAACGAATTGAAAGTTTAAATTAAAGCCTGTTAATTTACGTCTAATGAGCAATGGTTGTGTCGATTATAGAGGCAGCTCCTAAGAGAAGAGAATTTTTGGACTAATTCGAGGGCAAGTAAGTTAATTTATTAATGATTCAAGAATATTAAATCACACATTTCAAAGTACATAAAATCCTTTAATGTTGAACATTACATATAACTACGCCTGACGTGCACACAGCGACCTCAATATTAACTCGTACATTGAGTAAAATAAAATTTATCCTACGATGATGAGTGTAGAGATATTGAAATAAAAAACATATGGTAGAATAGTTTTGCTATTTAATCGAAGTAAGTCCTCGTTATACGGCACACAGTTACAGTGACTATATTCACGTCTGTAGGAGTGCCTTTCGACGAGTTGGAACATATATTCTATTATTACATGTTCTCATGGGTTCGGTATACGGTACTTTCGATTTGCTACAAGGTTTTCAGGATCGCAAATATACCGTATAAAGAGAACTCACTGTTATTACCGTCTTTTTATGACTCACATTTTGCTTATACCACTAGGGAATAATTTTTTTGAATTATTCCTCATAAATTTAACCAATTTAATAACTCTGAATATCTTTTTCGAGGAGTTTTAAAAGGCTAATTCATTTCTTTTTGCTACAATAAAATCCTGATTCTTATCTTAAATGAAGTCAAGTAAATGAAGCCAGTAGAGCTGAGAACAGAAATAGTCATGAAGAGTGCCAGCAGAAAAAAGTTCCAAAGGGAAATTAACGAAGAGGAAGTAACGGGTGAAAAAAGTGCTTTATGTAAATATTTAGGTGTATGGGGTCACTTTGGTAAGAGTGGTTTGCTTGAATAGATGCTGACGAGTTTGCTCTGGCTTGAGGAGGACGTCTCCTCCATCAGTACCAGCGAGATGACACGCAATGACTTATTTTGATACAACGTAAACGTTTGCCTTACAATCTTTTTGTCTTTTGTTCTAAGTGATTCGTTTGTTATTGGAATAAGCACGAAGTGAAAACGAAAATGTTCTTTATGAACTCATGAGACTGCCTCAACTACGTATGACTGTGTTAGATGTATCGAACACGTGGTAACACCAACGATTAATTAGCGTATACTCTACTTAAAATAGACATATCCAAAACCCTACTGGGTCCTTAAATGCAATCTCTATGTAAACCTTAATGCCATCTTCAATTACATACACTACATGAGCAACACACATCTTTCTAGTCACGTCGCTTTAAATGTATTCACCACAATAAGCAATGAAACATGTGCTGCCAACTAAGCATTAACAACTTTATTCATTTGTCAATCCTGAGTGAAGTGAAAATTGCAGTGCAAATTAATTCATCGTACACTATTTTTATAGCGAAACACAACGAAGAAACCGAAACGCAGAAATGTATGAGTTGTCCAAAATATTAACTGCGCCAAATTTTCCAAAAGTTTCCTCTCGGAGTACAAGATAAAACCTCGTAATACAAATGGATTTTGCCTCAATGCTCTTAGATGTTCATATTCGTAATACTACTGTGTTTAAAGGGTCATTAAAGTTCATAAAAACTATACTTTCAGAATTTTTGAAAGAGATTTGAAAAGCAAGATCTAAGAAACTGTGAAAAATGTTAAATACTTGATAGCTTTGCATGATGGAACATCGGATAAAAATGGGTCATAAAGTCTCTTTACAATAAAAGGAATCATAAGAAAAGCGAATAAAAAAGATGCGGATTTTAAACCATTAAAAAATGAGCACTAGATGTTGAAGTCTGTTTTACTTCATATAATACACATCTATATGGGTTCATTAGTTGCACGAAACCCATCAAGAAGGTACTCAATTTTTTTGCTTTGTTTGCTGTAGCATAGCCTCATTAATGGTGGCAGTGGCATCAGTAATCCATTACTTTAAGTCAGTAATGCCCCGTGTCTTTTTTCAATGCAAAATATTTTTAACATAACTCCTTAAACTCGCTATACAGTTACTATATAGACTCGCTAAACGTACATTGCAAGCACGTTACTCTTTATGATAAACGTAACGGCTAATTATTCTTAGGAAAAATAAAGGCCATTTATTTTTGTCCCAGGCTAATGTAAAGGCTATTTACGTCCATGTGTTAGGCGCTTGTTTTCAGCGATTGTCCAAAAGATACAACCACTGCAGTTGATAAAAAGAGTTGTATTCGGTCCAAAAGAGTTGTATCGAGCTGCTTCAATTATTATAAAAATCATAATGAAGTATTTTCTCCTATATTTCATTCTGGGAGTGAGATTCATAGTTCAGTGAATACACAATTGCAACGTCAACGCTGTAATCTGGTGGAACATCACGTTTTGGAGAATGGAAGACAATGCTATCTTAACACCATTAAGCATCGTCACAATTTAAAGCTTGCTTTCTTAATTAGAGAACTAGCGTTTCGTGGCGACTCAAGCGTTGACTGGGTTAAGAGGCATGCCCGTGCTGGGACTATGCGGTGTCGCAAGGTAGTGCAACTAACTACCGGCGCCAAACTTAGAAATGACATCTAAGATGTCAAATCCTCTGCGACCACAAACTTGCATGACGTACTTAGGGAGCATGATGTAGTTGCATGACATACTCGACGGCATGGGACTTGGGTAGCAACCCACAAATGGACCAATCGGCTAGGTCCTATTGCCTTATTCCATCATATTCTACGGAGATAGCAGCCTTCGAAACATGCTCTCACGTCAGCTTCACTGAATGTGCATCAAGTTGAATCCAGAACTTTGTTCAGCCTTCACATTGTTACTAAACTTAAATATTTTTAATCTACACTCGTAGAGCCTTCGACTTCGTGGGTACATATTGTAGAAACTAATAGTGTTTGAAAAGCAGCCGAAGATTTGAATGAAATATGAACTGATTCATCAGTGCATCTGTTCACCATCACAATTTCCAATATGTTAAAATGTACTAAAATTCCTACAGAATACGAGAGAGGCACTTAACTAAGTTTGAAAAGCAGTATCCAACTGAAATGTCGCAAGTCCACACAGACAGTAGGAATTTATTTGACGTTCTACCTTACGAATTTACTCAACTTATCAGAAGTCTGGCTTATCACAAAGAAAAACTTGTGCATATCTCAGCCAGGAGAAAAATATCATCCAACGAATGATCTCTATCGAGGTGAAATAATATAATAAATAAAGTAGGGCTGAAACCGAAACAATGATGAGCAGTGTTTTTTATACATCAGTGTTGAATTCGGTTGAGTCTGCTTTTGTTTTTAGCACAGTAAACATTAATTACAATCAACACTCAATCAATATTGGTACATTACTCACATTTTTTGTCCGTCTAGTTTTCCAGCGTTCATTATTAGTGCGTCTGTCATTGAAGACACAATGAATAAAAAAACTCACGTCACAGGCACTACTTTTGTGTGACGCGTTCAATTGTCTTATGTATTATACTTGTGCTGTGGTTTCGACATTAAATTTCTCTTCAGTGTTCAGTTTTCTTATTTGAATCACATTATAAAGTTTACTTCTCTTTCAAGCTTCTTTTGTTTGATCTGTAAAATCTGGTTTAGTCCTACTCGATTACTCGCAACGAATATTTTTGCACCACTCCTCAGTTACTTTTCTTGCCATGCTACGTACATTGTGGCTATCCTTGATCAACAACTCATCTAGTTTGACTATCAATGTAAGATTCCCTCCACTTATCAGTTCTTGACAAAGGACTTACTCTATTCACTTTCTTTCGTCTATATTCTTTTGAAGAAATTTCCTTTTCCTCTTCCGATGAAGAGAGTAGCATGTGTGTAATGCTGAGTGTGTCCATCTTGGAACTGTGTTTTTCTCGAAATGAACTTCATTTGAAATCTTGCTAAGAAAAGTAAATACATGGAGAGAATATTTAATATTTTCTTTATTGAACGGAAAACAAATCATAAATTTTTTACATGAATAGAATCATCCTAAAAGATTTGAATAAATTATTGGAAGTCAACTACTCGATCCCTTTTCTTTATTTCTTTATGAACAATGAATTCAAATTAGGGTATGTAAATTTCTCTGTGTCACTTGTTTAATTTTGTAATTTAATTTTAGAGAAGTATTGTTGAGCGATATGCAAATGTGTTAGAAAAGTTACACTAATTCTTTTGAAATGCTGATAGATTGCTGTGTTGTACCGTGCATAACGATGGTGCTAGAGTTGCAATTATATCATTTCCACTCATGTCTTTTTTTCGTTGACCATTAGTATCTGTTTCAGTCTCCAAGATTCTGTTTCCTGCTGTTTTGCTTTTGTTACCAGGAGCTTACATATATTGGGATTCCAGTAGGGAGTCACTATGCCATAAAATTAACTACTGATGTGAAGTGAAACTAAATTAAGACATATGGGCTGAGAAAATTACAGAAATATTTTTACCTTTAAATAGATGACGTAACAATACTTTCATGGAATAGACGAGGTGCTCTTGGTTTATTCCTATGTTTCTTCTATCCGATGGAAGTCCTGGCAAGCAGCTGGGAGGTTGTGTACGTCCCTGTTAGCTGCTAAAAATAAATTAGTTCAGATATTGTGATGATCCCAAAAGAAAGCTAGATGTAAAAATCTGTGAAGCTAGTCACAGAAGGGACAATAATATTCTGTGGGCTGAAAAGCATGCCAGTGAAATGAGATAAATGTAGTTTTAGGAAAACGTTCTCTGAGAAACATGAGTGTGAATAAAGTAGTAAACTGAGTGACATTTCTGTAGTTGTAGAAAATTTGTGGCAAACATAAGAAAATAAGAGCATCGAAAAGAGCTGCGAAGCTGACGACATGTTAAGAACAGAAGCAGGGACCTCATATTCAGATCCACTGGCTTATGCTGGATGCGATTTTGTTTCCATTTAGCTCAATATATAATTTATAGTTTACCAATTTGTTCATATAAGCTCAATCTTTGTCTTTTTCATCCACCCTTTGCGAAAGTGCTTCCAAAACTCCAAATTAAAATGAGGAGGAGGAAACTGCTTTTCATAAGAAAATTGAAAAATATAGGACACTTTGTAGGGACGCTTTGTTATCGACCGCCATAATTTTCCGCTGATTATTGTCCTTACCATCAGTCATTCCATGCGTGGTGCACATCTTGTTGCTCTTTATATACGTTTGCTACTAAACAAGAAGCAATTTCATTCAATAAATAGAACATGCTGTAAAAGTAATGCTGCTACTTCCTTATGTAGATGTCTTGATAAATTCTTACGTGAACATACTCATCGAACATACTTCATCAGTTGTACAGAAAGAGAGAAGTAGTATACTTTGCGTTCCTCGAAGCATTGTGGACGACGTTGTCCCTTGAAGAGATGTTACTTGTCTTGGCCGTTGCTTTAAGCAGCGCTGTGCAGCGGGTGTTTGTGTTAAGCAGCGCTGTGCAGCGGATATTTGTGTCAAGTAGCGCTGTGCAGCGGGTACTTGCTTTAAGCAGCGCTGTGCAGCGGGTACTTGCCTCAAGCAGCGCTGTGCAGCGGGTACTTGCTTCAAGAAGCGCTGTGCAGCGGGTACTTGCCTCAAGCAGCGCTGTGCAGCGGGTGTTTGTGTCAAGCAGCGCTGTGCAGCGGGTGTTTGTGTCAAGCAGCGCTGTGCAGCGGGTGTTTGTGTCAAGCAGCGCTGTGCAGCGGGTGTTTGTCTCAAGCAGCGTTGTGCAGCGGATACTTGCACCGCATTTTGGACTCAGTGCAAGATCTCGTGGACACTGGAACAAAGCAAGAAATACAAATTCACACTTAAAAACCTTAATAAAGTCTGTGATAAAGAGTAGAGAAACGCTTGCCATTAATTCGTGTCGTGAAGTTGCAGCATCATTTCTGATATTGTTTAGTAGGAGCGACCATTGCAATGGACTTATGGCTTAGAAATATACAAAAGAGTCTGCATATGGTCGTACCAGTATAAGTATAAAAAAGATAAAACCAGATAGATTATAGTGTTCATTTTGAACAATGAAGAATTTTTATATAAATTTAAAAAAGAGTTGACATACTAGGCATAAGCAACCATAATTGATGTAGAAATTATATGTAAGTGTAGAGCAGTCACCAGCATCAGAAAGGAACGGACCAGGCTCCTATTGAACTACACTTTGCAGGCCCGACGTTGCGCAAGCAAATGTTTTAATGGCTTAAGCGTCGGAGTTACTAACAGCCTGTCGATAAATGATAACACAAACGAGATCAATATATATATATATATATATATATATATATATATATATATATATATATATATATATATATATAGCGCGATTCACAAAAAGTTTGTTCTAGATGAAGAAATTTTAAGTTCTTCCGGCAGAATGACACACAACACAAAACAACAGACTCATCAGGAGAGCCCTTACTAACTTATTTAGATAGCTGTGGTTTAACATTGTCAAGAAGGCTTATGCAATTATTTAGATTCTTAAATTTTCCCTACAATCGCACTTATGCTGAGCATATGTAATACGTGCCAGTATGTCTATATTTGTTTTTCGATGATTCAGACCTGTACCGGCTTTTAACATTTCAAATTTCACTCGATGTATCTTACTGTCTATAGTGAAATGCAATGCTCACGTTTTAATTTTTCTCGTCTTGATAAAGATTGTTCTGAAAAGCAAACGTTCACCAAGAGAACTATTTCACTACCGTTTTTGGATCACCGTTCAAAAAACACCTATGTATATAAGTTGGCGAAGCTCGAAAAAGAGATATCGAGACGTCAATGAAAAATGAGCTGAGGTAAAAGCTTGACGTATAATGCATACGAAAAACACTCCAAGTGAAGCTTGACGAGCATGAAAATACATCGCACTAGAATATTTTCTGATGGGTTGTCTTAATGAAAGCAAAGTTCAAATGGGATATCAGGCCTTTACTTACTGTTGGCTCGGTAGTGAGCGAGCTGCTGGTACACTTGCTTCATACGCTCGATGTTGTTCTGCGACTGCGTCCTGTGATCCACCATGGGCAGCGGGTAGTGCTGGCCAATGATGCAACGGGCGTTGCATTGCACGCTCTCTGGTGCCATCCATGGCTCGTGAATGTACTTCGTTGGGAAGTTTTTGAGCACCGGTAGATACGTGCTGCTCAGTGAACAGTACATTTCAGACATGGTTTCAGACACTTTCGTTCGCACTGATATATGCTCGTAATGACTCCAATGCAAGGAAGATAAGCTTAAGAATACACACTGAATCAAACTGTTCTTTATTTTGCTTCTTTCCACCTGCTATTGGAAAAGACTTGCTTATTTTTCCTCTCAGGGTGGAATAGAACTTAATTAAGGATATAATAGAAAAAAGACTCGTACAAGGTTCATAACTCAAAGCTAATACTATGAGGTAATCATTTGTACGGCACTAAAAGAAATATGAGTTGCTATGAAGATTTATACCCCAAATCTAGAATTCGTGCCCCACTAACCTCAGAATTATCTTTTTAAAATACCATTTAAACTCTTAGCCCCGGTGCAAAATCATTTCTTCTATATATTATCATAGTACTATTTTTACGATAGGACGGACGGTCATGGATTGTGCCACATAAAACAATAAATTGAAGACTGCATGGGTCTAAAGAAACACTTAAGCCCATACTTTATATGCATAGAAGTTTGAAATTCTGAGCATTTGAGCACAGGTAAATAATTTTTTTATTGTTTTTTAAACAATACGATTTAATTTATTATTCTATCAAGCTATTAGCTGCTACATTAGAAGCCACGCAGAGTGCACTTCCGCTATCAAATGAATTCAAAGCTTAAAATTGCTCAAAATCATTGGAAAATTTACCACCTATGCAAAATAATTAGTGTACATTACGTCAATGAAATTATGTATACAAAATACTTTGAAATCGTCACTCGTGGTTTCTTCTTAGATCTCTCTGGTTTTTCTTTACAATTTTTTTTCAAATACATAGTTTTAGTATAAATTCACCTACTTGTTTCAAGCAAATTCACTAACAATGAAGTTCTAGTAGAAAGTAGTAAACCTTCATCAAGTACCGAATTAATGCGAACGTTTAAATATAATTTTACTCGACTATGCAGAATTTTGACCATTTTTGTTAACTTTGTCGTACCAAAGACGCAGTGCTTACAAAATGCTAGACATAATGAAGCTTATCAGCAAAAACGAAAAATTAATATGAAGCAATAAACGCCGAGATAGATTCAAGAACGTTAATTCTAAACTTCGATCTTGTAGAAAATTTGTAGCTAAAATTACTAAAAAAAGCATGAGGATTATGGTATTAAACTATACATCATAAAATGGGAATCTCATTTTTAGAAGAAAAACTTGCGACTTACTTTCTTCCCACCGAGTCACCATATATTTCCGGAAATTATAATATAATTTTGAATCATGTGGACACATCTTGCATTTAAAATTTTCTACTTCGTATTGAGTTTCAGCGGCAAATGGACGAGCTTTCTACTGAAGGAGCTGAATACCCTGATTCTAAAGTAAGATCTCATTAAGAGCAATATTGTTAATGGAGATCCTGAGAGATGTTACCTGCACCCTACATAATTTGCTTGCTCACTGACACACTCGTTGTTTAGTCAATTGTGATTTTGTCAGTAACTTGGTGAAAGAAGATCGTTGTAATGTAGTGTTTTCAATGATAGCAAATGACGAGTTATTGAAGTGAGCGATGCTGGCGCAGCGTAACTTTCAGCCGACTAAGTTCTCAATGGGTTTTTTAAGTCGTAGACTGAAAAAAGTATTGTTGAAGGTAAATTTAAATTTGTGATGTAGAGTTTTATACCTATTGCACTGCACGTACTGCCTGTCAACCTAATTTTCTTTTTATGTCGTTTCAATATTTTTGACAGCGTAAAACATTCAAGGAAAATTTCTTTGAAATTATAGGCAAAAGAGTTATTTCAATAGTTCTTTCTGCTATTGACATGAGGTCTTCTGAGTGATGGCAATTTGAGGTGCCAAAATGTACGGCGGAACTATCCTCGTTTTATTCCGTTTAGCTAGACTTTCTATAGAGGTCTACAATAAACCCCAAACACAAATGTTCCTTCATTCAGCATTGGCGATGCCATGTATGTGAAGGAAGGATGCTTAACTGCAGCAGTTCAAGTTCATGGCTTACTTTCATTATTGGAAATTTAAAATATCTATGTAGTTGATAACAAAGCCGTTCCTTTTAAGCAGAAATGCTATCAGCTTTCACTTCGTGGGTATGAAAATTTGTCGGTAATTAGGTAACAAAAATGTATTTGCTCACCGTATGAAGTCACCATTGGGATCAGCCTTCCTGCCGTAGCGGACAGGGCAGTAACAGTGGAAGAACTGCTGGAAGAAAGACGAGCAGGAGAGCCACATCCACGACCCTGCGTTCACCGACCAGTCCGCGTCCAACAGGAGTTCATCAAATACCTATCAAGAGAGCGAAGAAATACCGCTTAATGCTCAGTGAAATTTTGTAGGAAGCGCTAAACAAACGATTAAACTCTTGAGAACTTTTACGGTTGTATCAAAATTTGTTGGTAATGGGAACAATTACGCTGAGTCCAAGGACTACTATAAAGTAGTCCTTGGCTAGTGGTCTTTTTAACAAAGCGCAAATTCTTTGTTTATAGTAGTCCTTGGCTGAGTCATATAAATATTCGAAACACTGAAGAAAATAATTACTTTGAGAATTGAATCATGTATAGGAATTTCAGAATGCAACGAAACTTCGAGCAAATAAAGTTTGCATAAACGTTCCACGAAAAAACATTACAAGCATAAAGAATGAACGTTGAGCCTTCAAATACGAACAATGAGTACATTATCAAAAGTGATGGTATAAAGTATTTGTAACTTCACATGAAAATTATTTGTCATACTACACAGTTTCTTCGAGCCTCTTATATTACGAAATGAGATTCTTGCATACATTGTTTGAAATTTTCACCATGATTGAGGCATTTGTTCGACTGTAGATTTTATTATGGAATTATGCATACATTAATGTTAATCTCACGCATTTTGTTTTATACAAGCGGTTGCTTTAAATTATTTTTTAAAGTATCGAATGTATTCTGGAGGTGTTGCGCAGTTTCTAGGTATTCGGTGGTGATGACTATATT
The DNA here is from genome assembly GCA_006783055.1 of Trinorchestia longiramus. Classification (NCBI taxonomy): domain Eukaryota; kingdom Metazoa; phylum Arthropoda; class Malacostraca; order Amphipoda; family Talitridae; genus Trinorchestia; species Trinorchestia longiramus. Next base: position 66,187 of record VCRD01004816.1, read on the forward strand.
TTTCTGCAATATGTTCCAGGTTAGGATCCCAATATAAATTAAAATTTCACACCTATTCCACAAAATGGAATTTTTTTTGAGACATAGGAGAGAAAGAAAGAAATAAAGGCCAATCAAGTATACAGCACAGATACACTGAATTTTCAATTCTTAATGCTAACATTTTAAGAGTGATGCTCCAAGCGATGAGCTTGATGTACATAGGTCTAGCCTTATGACCTTCATCATTTTAAGACTTGTACGTATTGATATTGGAATCTGGTTAACATCCTTGCATCAGAATAGTTGACCATTCGAAATTATCTAAACAATTCATGTACTGGATGATAGCATAAGGGAATGAATTTATTATTTAACAATGGCGAAGGTGTGTCTTATATGGTTCTTGATCAATCCAACATGTGTACTACGTTGTTGTCATGCGTTGAAAACCTAATTAACATTATGAATATATGGAAGAAAATGTTTATTTCAAACCAAAACTTTATTTGGTTGGCTATGCGTTTCTCCAACGCATAACGTTGGAAAAACAAGCATTGAGAAAAAGGGTCCAAAGAGACGCTAATGTTAACAACTATGTCCTCCTCCTTGAACTCCAAGATGTCACCGCGGGTTAAGGTTCACCAGAAGCAATGTACAAATTAATTATTAGAGAAATGATTAACTAAGTCGTATTTATGTCGATTACCTTCATGCCTTCTTCCCAGGACACCCAGAGGTCGCCACGTGTCAGGAAGCAAGCAACCGCATGTCGAGCCACATTGTGGATCCAGCCCTCGGTACGTAGCTGTGTCATAATAGCATCAATCCACGGGAACCCAGTCTGACCCTGCATGGAATATCAAGGAATTTTTGTACATGGTGTTAATTTTCTCAAAGCTTTAGCGTTACAGGAGTAATTTGCTCAGCTCATGGAAGTCTTACGAGACTCACAGGGCGCGTGAGTACTGATTCACCTCGAACATAGACTGGTGAGAACGTGTCGCGTAGCATCGACATCACAACGACCATTTAAAAAAATTACATATTTCAATGAACACCCTCATAATTGTATTAAAGGACCAAAGATATTTCATGACTAAACTGAACAGTAGGAACAATCTATTTAACATACTCCCACTGATAATATACAAAAAAGTAATATATACTCGTTCATACATACGTACACTGAAATTAAAAAGTAATAAAAACGTATCAGCAACGGCCTATTTCAACTGTGTGCTGTACATACTTGTTCATTTTCAAAGAAGAGCTACTTCTATCGTACAATTAGTTTCTAAATGGTTTCCCTTTAATAGTGGGAACTATTCATGGATGGTTATATGATGTATAACTTTTAAAATCTTCTTAACAGATCTATAAAACTGTGTTTATTTCTTATTTATTGAGTAGCCCAAAGAAATAAATCGAAAAATGTGGCCATAATTTTTCATTAAATAAAGAGATACTTAATTCTGAGTAAAATATACAGCATGCTTAATTCTTAATGATAATTGTTCAACTGATAACTTTACAAATAATGTCGTAACGAATTCTTCGATACTCTAATAATACTTTACAGAACCATATGTCTCATTTGTCAACAAGGTGAAGGAGTAATTGCTTCATGGCTAAATTAGTAATCGCGCAGTTTTATTTGTAAATATTTGAACAAGTGGATAGGTCTGTGTTAAAACTCGTTTAGATCTGCTGATCCAAAGTTGTTGTACAAGATGTCTCGGCGTTTTGGGACACAAAAACAAACTGCCGTAACTCAAAACCTGAATTTTCAGTTTTTATTCTGGTATTCACAATACAGTGCTTAAAATACATGCAGCTGTTGATACATTTACATATATAATACACAGTGTATCTCCATCTCTGTCTCTCTTTCTATCTGATCATCCCACAAATTCTGTCCGAATTTTACCTATTTTTAAATTGAATAAAATTTAAGAGTATTTTATAATGTCTAATTGAGCTGAATATTGTTTTTATGTTTAGATGCATTTAAACTGATCAAATTTTATTTTAGAGAACAATTAAATTAAATTTCGTTTAATTAAAACCCTGCTAACATGGAAGTACCCAAGAATCATTTGAGCACATAATGCTTGATGAGTTCAAGAAAGGAAACTCAGCAGCTGCAGCGGCTAGAAACATTCAATCAGTTTATGGAGAGGACTGTGTGAGTGAAAGAACTTGCAGAAGATGGTTCGCAAAATTCAGAGTTTGAGATTTCACCCTTGAAGATGAAGATCGAACCGGACGTCCAGTTGAGTTTGATGAAAAGCTTCTTCAAGCAGCCCTTGAAGAAAATCCTGCTTTATCAGTTGAAGAATTGGCAGTGATTTTCAATTTAAACCTTACAACTGTTCATCGTCATCTTCAAAAACTTGGAAAAGTTCTTAAACTTGGAAAGTGGGTGTCTCATGAATTGTCTGGAAACAACCTCAATTTACAAGTTGACATCTGCTTTTCTCGCCATTCTTGCCAACTTGTTTCACCTTTTTTGGCTAGACTTGTGACTCATCCATTTTATTCTCCCGATCTTGCTCCTTCAGACTACCATTTGTTTCGTAGCTTACAAAATCATTTCGAAGAATCAGTTTTTGTAACACAGAAAGAGGTTAAAACTAACATTTGTGAGTTCTTCGAATCAAAGCCAGAAGAATTTTACAATAATGGAATTAGTAAGTTTGTTAATAAATGGAAGGAAGTCATAGATAATCAGGGTAAATACATTGTTGATTGAATTTGTAATTAAATGTAACATTTGGTCTCGTGTTTTCTTTATCCAACATTTAGACAGAACTTATGGGGTGACCTGATATCTATCTCTCTCTCCATCTATCACTCTATCCGTCAGTATCAGTTTCATTTCTTCCGATCTATTACTGAAAAAAATTAATGAACTAAAATCAGAACGGGTATACATGTATTATGAGCATAGTTTTGTAGATACAAAAGGCGCAGGATTACTATAAAATAAGCCATTTTTCCCGTTATTAACCTTCTTTTACATGTTATCGATAGATAAGATACAAAATGGAAGTTTTGTCTATATTTATAAAAAATATTTAGGTTTTGATAGTACCACAGGTAAACTGAAAAATGAATTCAATTTCATAGATCCTAAATTTTATCACTTTCAAACCGGGAAATTTCCACTTTTACAAACTAAGCCATGTTATCGGTTGATAAGATACAGAATGGAAGTTCTGTATAGATTCATGAAAAATATTAATTTAAAAATCAATAATTCGTCTTAAATCTTTAATACATTCGTCTTTATAATGATTTACAGTTAGTCAAATCTAATTAAACCTAAAACGCAATTATGGATAAAAAAATCCTTAATTTAATCATTTTTAAACCATAGATTTCCACGGAAACTATCTAGCACAATTATATTGGAGAATAAACTTACGTGAGCCCACTTGGCCAGAGCTTCTGGGTTCTTGTCCCAAGGGATCTGGACGCATATCGGATTGCCTTTCATGTGGTCGAACTTGGGGTTGTTGGTGGCTGCCGTGTAGAAGAACTCCCGCCACAACAGGTGTCCGTGCAGTGACACAGGGGCTGGCACCCTCTTAATCTGGGGGCAGCAGTTGAGCACTTTGTACCTGAACTTTTATTGTTGTATATAAATCAGGATCTTTTCAAAAAATAGTTCTCTAGGTATTAAAGAGTTTGATTCGTTGACGATATTAAGGACATATCGGAATGTACACGGAACACAATATTACTGCCATTAAATTTAAGTGAAGCAGACAGACAACCAAATCAAAGCTCAGGCGTCAATAGAAAATAATTCAAGATAAATTAGTAGTTAAACATTAAAGTTTAGATCTTCTTGTATGCTAAATATAAGACTTTCAAACAGATAGTAAAACATCTCAGGCGTATTATGAGCATACATGAATAAGTAAGGTAAGTAAGATTCAAAAGAGAGGATTTAAGCGACCACAACCTCAACACAAGAGAAATTGTGCTTTTGTATGAGGTTGTGTTGTATTTAGGATTCAATTTCTGTAAGGTCCAAAGCGTGAAAAAGATAGAATAATGGCAGAAATTTGATTAACTAATATGAAAATAATTAGATTTGATGGTGCCTAATATCTATGATCATAGACTAAAAAAAATTCTGGAAACTGCTACATGAGAATACTCATCGTCCTTTAAAAGAATGTTGACAAAGACTGAAACTTGCTGCTTCGGTCTATTTCCGTCTGATCATCGGTGGACGAGAACCAAGTCCAGCATGCTGCGACGTTAGACGCCTGGTGTATGACTAGACTTTCATCAAACTCACCGAAGCGCCCTTAAGAGCCTTTACTTCAAATTGCAGCACAGAGAACGGGAATAGTTGCTTGGAGCGTCATCACTACTCTGAAGATGTTAGCATTAGAATTAAAAGGCCAATCTATCTGAAAATTCAATACTTGATTGGAAAGGTTTTTCATGCTCGTTTTTTTAACATTTCTCCAGTGACAACATAGGAATTCTCCAAAAATTTACGTATGGCATTTCTGTCCCGGGCTGTACAGACGTCTCTCCTGGGCTGTACAGACGTTCCCCCATTCATTTCCCGGGTTTTGATCGTAAATATCACCTATGGTCTGAAGTAAATTTTGTCTAACATTTGAAACCTAATATACTATCTATCTGTTTTCCTTTTCATTTTTACTTTCGCCTTCATTTAAATAAACCGTATATACGAGTATTGTTTTTTATAATTCATGACACTGTCCAGGATTTATTACTCATATTTTCTCTTTCTCTGTGTTTGTCAACATCGTTAATTTATAATGATGATAATTCCGATGGAAAAACAAGCTTAGTAACGCTGAACTCACATTTATACAAACGCTCTATTACCTGTGAAGTATTTTTTAGTGAACAGCTTAAGAAATTTATGAGTTTACATGATTTTTGTTTGATCCAAACGATTGTTTTAACTTTTTAAGATTTTTTAAGCAATTGTCTCATAAAAGCATACTTGTAGAACATCATGAATAGTATTTTTACTGCCTCAATAATTCCATTTTTTAATTTCTTGCTGACATTTATTTTCTAATTTCAGTAAATATCATAAGGAGAGATGTAGGAGATGGGCTTACAACTGTTCACTTACGTCAACAAGCTCATCTCCTGAGGTAATCAGACGGCAGCGAAGACCTGATATGAATCTTCACAATCAAATACTGAAGCCAACACAAAGTGCACTTTAGTCAAGATATGAGTCCAAGATGAAATGTAGAAGAAGTATGCAGTCATGAAATTGAAAGAGTTCCGGGCAAAATTTATTATTACCTTAGTGTATAGTTCATTGAGCTCCGTGTAAAACTTTCTGGCAGAGAGACAACCAAAGCGAAGGTAAGGAGAGAGCCCTGTAGGACAAGCGAACAGAGATTGGGGAGACATTTTAGGGCGACCGAACGAGGCAACCCACGCCTTCCTCTCCAGATGATGCTTGAGGCGTGACAGCGCCTCTGTCTCACCTCCCTTCCACACCGCAGGGGGCAGGTGTTCTGTCTCGAAGCCTGCGCAGTATAAAACAAACTTGAATTAAACTGATCACAATACCTCAGATTAACGGTCTCTAAAGTCAACAGGAGAACAATCTCAGTTCAATTTCAAGTACTTGGAAAGAAATCACGCAACATAAAGAATTGTAGTTCTTTCATGATTTTATTTTGGCGAAAAAGTCAAGTTTTTGAACAATACACTAGGTATAATAATCTCTAGTCATATTCATCATTAACCGTAGAACTTTATAAGCTTTATTATACACACAGAAGACGATGGATGTTTATTTAGAATGTTTGTAAAAAAGAACATTTTTCCTCATATGAATCAGTAAATACGATGCGTGTGTAATTCCAATGAGTGTGCGAGCAATGGCGTTATTGAGTAAGTTATTTTACTGATGAATCGAAATCACTGCTGGAAGATTCGATGTTTGCAGACAGGGTCATGCAGAATACCCACACACCCAAGTCCTTGCAACACTGACTCAAGAATTAGTAGTATCCGTCTGAGAATGTCCTTTTACACTTGAGTGTTTTTTTCCGTTTAGCTTACCTTTGTTTCGTGCAGTTCCAAACAACATTAACTTCATATACTACGTCACTACATTCCTCACGGCACTCGTAGGCTGTTAAAAGCACAATAAATATTACTTCTAATGCACAGAAGTAAAAAAATCTTTATGAGTTCATATTTTGTTTTTAACAAATGATGCATCAGCTTGTCCAAGAAAGTATGTAGACCTTGCTAGCTTTATTATTGTTCGGCGATTAATTAGCTAATGACTAGGGCAGTTCGATGAGGAGAGCTTAGAATTCATAGAATGTGTGGTTAGAACATGAAATAGAGTTGAAAATCTTAGAGGCAAATAACAAAAGAGGTCTAATAATAATTGTTACAAAGAAAGCTGGTCGCGGTCATCAAATTGAACTTTTCTTGGTTCTTCATCGCATTCCAGTATTAGACAACGCGACACACACGGTTTACGAACTATTAATTAATAGTGGTTAATGAAAGATTTTAAACTCCAGCTCAACACATTATAACTTTTCAATTCTGGAATTTTTTACGTCTACAAATTGAAACCTTCCTCTGTTGAAATATAGAGTGCATACCCTCTAAAAATAGCTGTTCAATATATCCTTCATTTCTGTATATTCTAAGTTTTTGTACTCCCTGACTATGAACGGACTCCCTGACTGTAAACTGACTGTAATAAACTGTTTTTAATCTCTGTTATTAAGTAGACAGTTATTTGTTACTATTCTACGCTTACCGTGAGAAACAAAATAATACAACACGTTGATTAAATCACCAGATAGCGCATTTATAGACCACGTACAATTACGAAATTTAAACGATATATAAACAATAGTATAAAAAGGTTAATAATATATCTAACACCTACAAAAATTTAATTGAAAAAAATATATAGGAACATGTATAATAAATATGTGAACTAAAGTTTACAACACATTTCAAGATATACATACATAGGCAGCCACCGTAGTCGAGTGGTATGCGGCCCGTGTTCTGTATCGGGTCTCTGCTTGTGCAGAAAGACTGCGTGCGGGTTCGAAACCCGGCAATGAATACGAGCTATTTCTCGTTTCACGCCGTGAGCTCGCACTTATCGGTAAGACCTCAACTCATCGCCCATGGACACATCCCAGGATCGTCGCATGGAGCTCACCATCTTCCTTACTCTAAGAATGTTAACCTTAAGAATTTGAAAAACCAATGTACTAAATGTCTATGTACTGTGTACTTGATTGGAAATAAAGATTGTTTTTTTTTTATTAATACTTCGTTGCATAGCCCTTATTATTAATTATGGCTTCGAGACATTTTTAGTAGTTCACTACCAGCCTTTTACAAGTTTCGGGCGTAATCTTATTCCATTCTTCACTGCAACTTTCTTTGAGTTCAGTGATGTTATAGGGACCTCTCTTCTGAATCTTCAATTTCAGTTCCCTCCACAAGTTTTCGATCGGTTTCATGTCCGGGGATTGACTTGGCTATTCTAAAATGTTTATCTTCGTCATCCTCAACCATTCCTTAGTTTCGTTTACAGTATGCTTTAAATCATTGTCTTGTTGGAATTTCCATCCTCGTTTTAATTTTAACAAACGAGCTGAAGGTAGGACTTGCTCCTCCAATATTTCACGATATTTCCTGCCATTCATGGTTCCCTCAATGATGTGAAGATTACCTACGCCTGATGAGCTGAAACTTCCCATACCATGATTGAGCCATCTCCAAACTTAACAGCGGGTGTGGTGCACTTTGGTTTATACTTTTCGTTTTGTTGCCGAGGCCTCTGCAATACTGTTCGGACCAATTTTCGAGCAGCACGGTCGTTAATCTTCAGAGGACGGCCAGTTCGAGGCTGGCTGAGAGTCGTATTCCGGCATTTCCACTAACGTATTATAGTTGCAACCGAGGCTATAGGAACACACAGTTGTGCATTTTTCTTCCGATATCCCATACCCTCATTATGGAGCTCCACAATACGTTCGCGAAGATCTTGGCTGATATCCTTATTCTTATTCATGCTTACGACCTTTCAGAGCGAGAGCTGCTGTATCAATGACACGTTATTGGAGATAAATGCAGACGAAAGTTCGGTTGCCAAATAGTAGAATGTATTAGAACATTCTGGAATAATCCTACAATAATTTTCATGTATAATATTGAGAAAAAAGTTGGGTGTTGTGAACTTTTTATCGCGCATTTATTACACATGTTCCTATATATTTTTTCTATTAAATATTTGTGGATTTTAGATAAATTACTAACCTCTTTGTACTACTGGTTATGTATAGCCCAATTTTTGTAATTGCACGTGGTCTATAATTGTGCAATCTGGCGATTTAATCAACATGTTGTATTATTTTGCTCCTCACGGTATTTCTTCCGATTTTTTGTAGGACGCAAAAACTTTGTTTAAGGAAGTGGTAAATATAAGATAGTTAAACGTATTAGAGAGTTTTGAGAAATATGGCGTGAGTAACACCGTTTGATAGGATGAACGAGGAGATATGAGAAAAAACAGGTGTGGTGAGTAAAATACGGGATAGGCTATGGGCTGAAGGACAAGGTTGTTTGGGTATACGGAGTGAATGAAAGAGCAACGTCTGGTAAAAAAAATGATTGACTAGGATCTGTCTAGGATATAGACCCACGATATTTATCGCAATATTTCTCATAATCGCACTGAGGAAAATTATTATAGATCCTGTTGAATATTTTCAGGCAGTGATATAAATTCATACATCTCTGATGACTCATTCAAATTTTTAGAAAGTTTTAGGCTACTCTCAATCAAGTCATCAAAGGTCCACAATTTGATATTTGCTGAGGTACAGAGTAGCAGAACCTATATGTGCTCACAGATTGATCTAATCACACACAAAAGTGTGACTTCAGTAATCATAACTTATAACAACCACTAATTCTCATTATTACGGAAATACTACCGAAGCTATTGCTTCCAGCTATTGTATAACACGTATTTTTTTTAGCCCGCTGTGAATGGGTACTTTGGTATTAACAGTTTGACGTTTTTTAAATACATCAGGATAAGCATTGAGATGTGCATCAAGCATCGAGATTAAAACATTTTTAACTATCCACAAGGTGGTGGAATACATTTACCATAAATGCCTGAAAAATCCTGATGCATAGATTTTTTTCAACGATTTTTTCCATTATACGAACCAAAATGAGCAGGTGAGACCGAACATGTCGGAATGTAGTCGCAAGTAATGAACATTTGGGAACAAGGAATTTAGTAGAACTCTGAACGTGAAGGTCAGTGCGAAGACGTACCAAGATGTTCGAGGTTAGGCACGCCGTACTTGTCATCGTGGTCGTGCTGCAGCGGCGTGTAGGCGTTCTTCAAGTCACTGGCTTCAATGACAGCCACAGGTGGTGCAGGAGGATCCATCATCGCCAGGATATTTTGGAATGTCTTGTACGTTAGCGGAGGCTTACCCCCCTTTTTCTTTATGATCCTGTAAAGGTGTTGCAGCTTTGTGAGAATTGGCGCTTTGTTAAAAAGACCGCGGTAACAAGCGTATGCCAAAAATGATATAACAAATTTATTTACTCCAATGTTTCTATGTATCTGTAAAATTTTATACCATTATTCTAACTGCATATAAGTTCTATTTTTTTGAGGCTAGGTTAGAAGAAATCTCTTACTCCTTCTGGTCGGAAATAGTTGATCCATATTAATGTTGTCGTTGGTCAGGAATATTTGCTCCAAAACAATTGTAAACCTTTTAGAAGGGATACTTGCAAAATACTGGTAGTAACCAAAATATAAACTTTATTCTGTAATTCAGTACACTAAATTGATAATGTATAAACATCAATGAATAATATTTTTAAAAAGATAAATAACAAGAGACAAACTCTACATTGTAATTAAATATAGGAAATTGATAATGTATCAACAGAAGAAACATATGTGCCACTATATTTACTCAATACTTGTTGATTTATTCTTCAATTTTTCTAAGATCTGAATTGAATTTGGAAAAATTCCTTTTCTTTCTAGTTCTACTTTCAAAAAATGTTGAAGCCTGTAATTGTTGCCATCGTCAGTCAAAATAATCTGTTCCACTGATTGCTGCAAAGTAAGGAAAATATTGTTCAATGTTGATCTCTGTAATTCCTCAAAGCTATTTGTCACTACTTCAATTAATTCTTCAACGTTACGTGGTACTTTTTGATGTCGAAGGGATTGGAGTGAATTGAAATAGCCGAGGTCAAGTACATTCAGGTCTGGACTGTTTGGAGGCTGGTTAACAATTTCAATATTCAAACCTAATTTTTCGACGCTTCCTTAAATAAGGGATCAGTTCAATGTATGTGTGGTCTAGCATTGCTTTGCTGAATTTTGATAGTGTGCCATATCCTGCGGATAATTTAAAATGTTGTAAGTATTATCTCAAAAAGGAAAAAGACAAAATTATATTAAATTTTACTCTATTATTTATTAAAGGTTAAAATTTGTGTTCAACATACTATGCACGATTGTCTACTGTACTCAAAACAAAGGTTCGTTAAAAGACACTAAAACTCGGAGAGTTTTCTTCTTGTGTAGCAAATATTTCCGACTGGAGGTAGTAATATTTTTTGTACACTTTTTCGTTAAAGAGATTCATCTGAAACAGTTATGGACTTATTCAATAGATGTTGACACACCAAGGTTATTGACGATAATTAAAGGCGACACAACATTGCAACGAACAGAGCCTCACTTGTCAAGCTTGTAGAGCGTGTGTGAGGTGCGCACGATTACCTCGATGCCCATCTCCTGAGCGATGCCGATGATGCTTGCATCTCGGGCACGTCCGAAAGGCTCTGGATCTTCCTCGAAGCTCAGGACCGTCGTATTCCACTCCTGATCACCAAAAACACCTTTGTAATGTCTGACCATGCATTGTAACATGCCTAGGTGCTTTAATTCTTATACATGCTTAAGGCTACGTCAATGAAATTTAGAAATGAAAATCGTCTAGACACATCTTGGATAAAAACCCACTAGTATTGTAACGTACTGATTCTATATTTCTAACTCCTGGGAACTATATATGATTTCAATACATGTGCTTGACTGAAATGTTTGTGAGTGAGTAAAGTGCGTGTACGTGACTAAAATGTTTGTAAGTGAGTAAAGTGCGTGTATCTGACTGAAATGGCTTGCGCGATTAAGGTGTATGTGTGTGATTGAGGTGTATATGCGTGATTGATGCCCTTACCTTAGATGGCATAAGACTTGGGTAGCAACTGAACAATGAATCAAAGGGCTCAATCCTGTTGCCATATTCTATTCTTTCTATTCTAAAATAATGCAGGAGACATCTACCTTGAAGAGCTGCGGTAGAGCGTTCGCAGGTTGACCTCTCACGACGAAGAGTCGCGAGTTGAGGTTGCGTAGGGAGTTGTCTACGTCCTCCAGACATTGCAGGAGGAATCTTGAGGAGAAAACATTATGTGTTAAGACTTGAGATTCGCTTAATGATGATTTCGACATATTTTCATGGGATAATTATTCTTGCAGATATTGGTTTCATTAGCTGGTAATTAGAAAATATTGTGCCACTGTGATTTACAATGTTCGTAATATGTGGAACACCTGGGAAGCAACTTGTTAATTTATGTTGAAAAATGAATTGAGGTTCATCATGCTTCAATTTTGATTTGTTTGCCACATGTAACTTTCGAGCCTCGGAAAAGATTAGTAACGTAATTTTGTAGTTTATAGTCGGAGCCATTATACTTGATCCTCTAGTCTTGTTAAGACGTCTTTTATGATATTAAAATAAAACGATGGGGCCCTTTCTTCTCTCTACTGGCCGAAAAAGAGGCTGTCACCGAAAAAGAGGCTGTCAAGGTTTGGTTGTCTTTGTATAGAAGCGCTAAAACAACTTAGAGCTTTTACTACGAAGCTTTCATGGATTTATTGTTCAGTCGATCCAAGGGATCGAAATCAGCATTCTAGCGAATCAGTCGCTCTATTGACATACCCTGCCTTTACAATTAGGAAGATAAAATATACAAATTACTGTACTTGGAATATTGTTACAAAGGCAATAGATTACATATAATGAATTCAATTGAAGGTAAATGGTGTAGGAACAGGAGTTGAACTAAACCTGAAGATAGAGAAAGGAAAGTTTACAGAGACAAGTTAACTCTGTACAGTATCTGTGCTTCTTACATTTCTAAATCATCAAGTGAATTTTTTCCAGCCTCATATTTTACGGCCAAAACAAACGAGAGATTTGTTCGTAGTGGAAATTTTATTGTCATTCACAATCTAATAATTCTTTTGTTTGAACAACTTTAACTCGCGACATGACGTTGTGAATTGATGTACATTCTCACCTCAACTTTCTCTGTCATGGTCAATGCGACGATGATACGCTACACACGTTCCTTTCAAGCACTGCTGTAAAGAGCGGAAGTGAGTTATACGTTAAAACTTACTGTGCACGCACAGCAGAGTTCAAGATTATTGTGCACCAGATGACTTCACTCTGCGTGCTTCAACTTCGTTTTTATAGCAACAGTGCGGATACTTACTTATAAAACCTCGTTTCTACAAAACTATGTCGCATCACACGTTTATTCTAATAACCCTGAGTTTGAACGACTGAAGAAGGAAAGGGCAGCGTCTGAATAAAAGTAAAATTAAATCAGGAATGAAAGAAGGCCGTACTAGATGTAAAGCGAGTTTTGAAAGGATGGAGGAAGTGAAAGGTACGCTGCATGGTAGAGGTGGGTCTGTAGATATTATAATCATGTAAGCAAAGATCGGAATGAATGACGACAGTACACTAGTCATGAAATCTGCGACACTGTCTTGAAATTTCCTGGTTTTGCCTCTGATGGTTTCCATATACAAGTCCGGTGTGCTAGAGAGGAAACGCTACGATGTTGAGATACTAGAAATGAATAAAATAAGAAGGAGTGAATGAGCTAGGGCTGACTAAGTCAGTTAGAGCTCACGTCATCCGATAAGGCTCTGATTCAGGAGATGAACCAGTCAGTAAATCAGTGCTAAAGACGCATCTGTATGAGCATTATTCAACTCATCATATGCTAGCTCTCTCGATAAGGAACGTGTGTCGAATATATTTTTATTATCAGAGCTCAACGTTGCAAGAATAATTATTCCCTTGTACAAGGTGAGCGAAAATGAATCGAGGCATTATTTTTTCATTACACTGCCGAGTTAATTCCTGACTAATTTTGAAGTGAATATTTTACATGCACATTATTTGTGCCAACAGTTTTCACGTTCCAGGGAAGTTTCTTAAACTTAAAAACCTGGAAAACAAGGTATAACATTTTTAATCTTACCTCCATTTGTTAACTCCGACGTTGGAAGATCCTGCAAACCATGGATCCAATATGTAGATGCATCGAAACGTTTCGCAGTTAACTATTGCGTCCTTCAGAGAAGGGTTATCGTGCAGTCGAAGGCCTCGCCTGAACCAATGGACGACATGTTTACCAGAAACAACCTTGTTATTATTTTTCTTCTCGGTTGTGAAAGCTAAGCCACTTGAGCTG
>VCRD01004817.1:0-13083 GCA_006783055.1 Trinorchestia longiramus
ATTACTCATGCATGATGCAACGTTCGTCGTGCTGGATCTGCGGTGCCGTCTTGGACGGCAAATTTGCTAGAAAGGAAAGGAAAAAATTCATGCCGAAAAGTTCTAGTGAATGAAAGAGTGAATGAAAATATACCTGAAAAATTCATAACAGAGTGATGATGATTACGAAAGTAGTGACAGAGTATGTTAGAAAAGGATTGAGAGTCTAGAACTAAACCTTTTACGGAAGTGAGCAAAACAAAGTGACAACATTTGAAAAAATGTATAGAAGAGAATAAGGGAGGAAAACATTGAGGCTAAGTTAAATAAAGAAACCAATGATGGAGAAACACCAATAAAAGAACAAAAAAAAGCTCTGTCGATACAACACAAAGCGTGACAGTCACTGACGTGTTACACATCAGTGTGTGAGGGTAGAGGGCAGTGACTGACACCTCAAACATATCAGTAACACATCATTTGCATGGCTGACACTAAGCCCAAGTGTCCGTCTCAACAGTTTACAGGTGTCAGTTGGGATGAAATTGTATTGAATTTTAGGTGTGTTGTTACACGATGTCAAAGAATGACAAAATCGTTTCACAAATATATTGAATAATTGATGAAACACAGGAAGCTGGTAGCAAGAGCTAAAATTAGAGATGTGCGTTTCAAGCATAAGAAATGGAATCTTAATATTATTGATACTTGTATCGTAAGACATGAATACATGAAGTTATTCCCAACATAGAAATTGTGGGTAAATTCAGTATTTTAGTTGGGACCATTTGTTTTAGGCAAAAATCTAAGGAATGTTCAATATATCATAAGCTTATTTGAAATTGCCAAATTGATATAGAAGTTGATTACTAAGAAATAAATTTGAGGCTCAGGGGTCCCATGCTATATCATTTCAGTGCTGTGCATGTCGTAATAATTAATCATATTTTCTATTCCAATATTTTCTTTAGATGTTTGAATTTCTAATTTCTGTCAAGCTTATGAAAAATTCGTTGGGCTTGTTTCGAGACCGTAGAATTCATTAGCTGTTAATGACAAAAGACAAGTAGACAGAACATCAGGTAAAAATGACTGGTCTTCGAGAGACAAGAAATGAGCTGTAGGGTTTTATTAGAGGTTTATCTGTCATCATTTCCGGGTGTTCTACCTAGCCATAAAACTTATCAAGACTAATTCCTTCATGTCTGGCACAGAGATTGTGTAATCTGGGTCAGCAAAAATATCTAGAAACAGTAGGAAGTGTCCTGGCTTGATATTAGCATCGTTGAGAGAGCTGAAACAGTTTAATTAAATCTACGGACTCTGGTCCAACACAATGGTTTATCTCTACGATCACAGCGTAAAATGTTCAAAACAAATTATGTTCGTTGTTTGCCATCTTCTATGCGTCGAAACAGCTGAGCAGTGTTTGAAGATAGTATTGAAACCACGAACGTATAAGGAACAGCATTTCCATACACAAGCGTATCATGTAAGCTAGTATATTGTATAGTCAGGCAACTGTATGGTCACTGAAAAGAACAAACTTTGTATATATCATCCAGGTGAGTATAATACATAGTCTCGAGACTGTATAAAATACTTTGAAGAACAGAATTCATGTATACCAGCTAATCAGTCAGTCAATTTCTTGGTTTTATTTTAAAGGCATCAACTATAGACCAGCAGGGACATAATATTCGATATTTTCTGCAGGCCATTTTTATTTGAGCAGCTACTTTGAAGAGATGATCCTCTTAACTGTGAATGGCAAGCCACTTTCGGAGAAATGAAGGCTGCTTTCATATATACTCTCGACAATATCCGACGGAGACCCTCGATGATATTGCTCAACGATTATTATACCGAGAAGTATTTATGACTATACGGCCGTAAATCCAGCCAGGAGATAGATTACATTAAATGTCTACTGAAGGAATTTGATGGCCAACTGTAGCGCTGACAGAGCCAGCTGCTGTTGTCAGCGCTGACAGTTCCAGCTGATGTTGTCAGCACTGACAGTTGTAGCTGAAGTTGTCAGCGCTGCCATCTCGCTGACCCTGTTCCTAACATCACTCGGTCAAATTTACGTACATTTCCAGCATGTGTACACAGAGATGTGGTTGAAGTTTCTTCCTAATGATGTTTATTTAAGATTTGATGACAGTAACATATCTACCAACAACTTTTGCGAAGTGCTACGTTGTGAATGACCAGTGTCACGGCTCGCTGTGCTTTAACAACTAACTCATGATAGCCGAAACTACATTCGAGTTTCTCTGTTCGTTGATTGCTTTTTCAGACCACAAGACTTCGATTCAATAGTGACGTGAGCTGTATGAAATTCTTTGGGACTCATACAGTGAAACAAAAGCCAAGTGCTGGCAGCAGCGTTTTGGTGAATGCAAGATCAGTGATGGGCAATAAATACATTAAATGTATTTAAATACTAAATACTAAATACATGAAATGTATTTTAGAAATTGGTAAATATTTCTCCCTTAAAACTAAATTTACATATTGAAGAACCATGATACTCATAGATTGAGTATACTTACTAGACTTAATAGACGTTAAGATATAATTTATTTAGAGTTATAATCTTGGCGTCACTTTAAAGTGTACGAGGGCTGTACCGTCGTAAGAGAAAGTACCTTCACCATAATTGAAACGCAACTAGAATTTCAAGCAGTAGGACTAACAAATTATTATTGTTTAAAAACTAGCCTTGATCCCTGCAGCTTATAAATCACATGGAAAAAGAGTGAAAAAAGGGTAGAAAGTATCATTTTACTATCAATTACTTTGTTTTATTACATTTTAAAAAGAAACATCAATGCAGTTCCATAACATCATGATTATACTGTCCTGCATTATTTTCATAAATAGTTGAATTATGACGATGCACCAAAGAATTTTATCATATACATTATATTTACGCAGACATAATTTAGGTACATTATTTTGAGATGTATTCCATGAGAAGCCCCCGGGGAATATGATCAAGGGAATTGTTTCCACGTATTTTTGAGACTTAGCATTCTTCGGGGGGATAGATAGGATATCTGAGCTGCACCCAAGGAGGCACGCTAATACTGTCTGTCCTCGTCAGCGTGCCTTAGAAATTTAGCATTCCTCGACGGGAATTCGATCGAGCTACCTACCTCAAGGTAACCAATGTTGGTTGCACGAGTGTGCTGAAGGTTTAATTTTTGTATGTAAGTAAACCTTATTCATCTGTTTCCCACGCGGAGGAGGCATCGGACCTGAGCACAAATGTCTTCGATTCGTAATCTATAGTATTCAATCTTTCATTTCTGCTTCTCTAAAATGCTGAAATGTTTGCTCTCAAACACCTTTACAATGGCTGTGGTTGTACAACACTATTGGCTTTAATCTAGTATCCTGAAAAATGTAAAAAAACTAAACATTCAGTGTATTACCTAAATAAAACAAATATAATTTCTCAAATTCTAATCGATGAAAGTACAGGGCCTTCATATCTATTTCATTATTATAAGAATTTAGTTTTCAGCTGGAGTTACATTATATTAGTCGAAGCTTTCACATTCCTAAACAAAGTGCGTTATGCACTCTTGATAATACATATATTCTATTAAAAAGTATAAAATTCATGTATAAATTTTACTCCTCCTAAGCGTTAAATTCTCGTAAGGAACTCACACAATGAAAATACTGGTCAAAAACTCAGAACTTGGACCGAACAATTAAAAGTTTTTATTAGAGCGTAATAATATCGACTGTTCTACAGTTTTGTCCTTAAGTTCAATTCTATGTAGGGGTGAACGTTAAGCCAGCATGAGAGAATAACCTCTCTACCGAGGCAGAAGAAGGCAAAGTTGTGTCGAAACGAAGAAAGATTTTTAGAATAACAGAATGCCGTTTCAAGCTTTCAATGTGTCTGTCACTGCTGTTGAGATACGTCATAACCTTCATGTCCACTAAGGATTCGCTGAATGACCTTTTCTTTTCGAAGCCGAAGTATGTACTTATCTTCGGACGACGTCGAGTTTCCCTCCTCTGAGGTATCGGTAGAACTTACAGACTGGAATATCGATGCAGGAATTATGTAGTAATTTTTCAGTGAAATAATTTTGCTCTCGTGGTCCCACGCTTTTTTGACATCCACCCATTGCAACTTGAAGTTAGGATTAGTGGTTGCAGCCATTATAGCGTCATGAACGTCTGGTTCATCAACTAACAGAGGGTATTTTTGAGACCTTTTCTGAAAGCCCTGATAAACTGCCTGCAACAGTGGGGCACAATGTTTCAACTACTTTAACTTCAGTTCATTGATTTTATTTTGCACAATAAGAAGGGTAGGTAGGAAGTGTCCGTAAAAAAATAGCCTTTTCTCCTTGCACGTGGTCGATTGCAGTAGCGATCGGTTACAAAACACAAATCTATTTATAAATTAATTCTATTTCCGCAGTTTTCAGGGTTGGGAGCTGTGGTGCGGTAAAAAGGTCATTGAACTTATTTAATGATAGTTAAGGCGTCACGGAGTGAATTCCATCTCGCAGTAGAGCTATTTTTAACCTCGCGAAACCATTTCACTGTCAATGTTGATAAAATGTTGCTTGGGACTTTTAGAATTCAAAGCGTACAACACGAATATTATTTTATGATAAAACATGTACTAAATTTAGCTGAAAGAGATAAATTTTTTTCCACACAATAAATCGTGGGTGAAATATCAGCCAGTTAGAAAAAGGGAACTTAATTATCGCAAAAAATTCAAATAAGTAACAGAAACATCATAACTCATAAAATAAAATCAAATAGTTTTATAATATCAATTATTATCTTTTATACAGCATGGAACCTTGGATTACATTAAAATACTCGCCATGAATTCTTCCATGACGATTAGAAAAAAGTCCTCATGTAAGAAGAAATAAAACCTTTTTTTGTAAATTAAAAAGATGGACACATATAGAATTCCTAATTTATCAAAGAATTATAGACCTTAGAATAGTACAATAAACGATCTTGCTTTCCTTAATATGAGTGTAAATTTTCGTTGTACTGTTCATGGCGGCTGAGATCGTTTAACCACAGAGTATGCACTCACATTTGAGTTTAATTTTAGATTGTTCTTTTATTTAAAATATTTTCAATCCAAAATAGGGTGCACTGGTGTCCTTTCTCTATTGTCGGTACTTGAAGAGGGTGACAAACATTAAATAAAACTGTTAGAGGTCATCTTAACGATAGCTAACGCGTACGACGAGCAACAAAAGTTTCAGAGCAGTTCCGACCAAGGTTGCCAGGTTTTCGTGACTAGTAACAACTTCGAATCTCAAAAATTAACAAATTAAACAAAAACATAACAAATTTTTCATATTACTAAGTAATAGCGCTACTTTTATATTTATACCTTTTATGCGTTTATGCATATTATACGTATAATATTATGCATATTATACGCTTGTCGAATATTTTACTTCTACATCTATTTACTTCTACAACCTACATAATGTAATTTTATCCGAAGATTCTTCAAGCACATGTAATGTTTTATTGTTATTTCAATATATTCCAACGCATTAAAATATCGTGTCCTATTACTAAATTCATTTTCTCTGCACTTATAGGCAAAAAACAAAAATGTCTATTGTCCCTTCAAGGAAAATTGATTTTTCAGTGTTGCTATGGTATAAATTCTATTCTACTAATAACTTAATTGTCGGGAGAACTTCCAGTGTAGGCAGCGATTGTCAGCAACTAGACATGTCGAATACAAAATATGCTAGTACACGGCATGTAATATATTGCAGCTGCAGTCTTTTTTACAATTTTATTTAGCTGAGAAAGTGGACGCTCTAAACACGTAAAAAATGAGTGTAATAGAGTAGGCTCAGCATTAGTTTGAACAGTAATGGATATCGAAGATCATCATCGTTTGTTTCTTATGAAATATCCTTCAAAAATTTTGCTCGTTCCTTCTCTCTAATGCGTACGTACGTCTCTTCTAAAATGAGTTCTTTGTCGGTGTTTAATTGTTTATACTTTGTTTTTAGCCGTAGCCACCGTAGTCGAGTGGTCTGCGGCCCGTGTTCTGTATCGGGTCTCTGCTTGTGCAGAAAGACTGCGTGCGGGTTCGAAACCCGGCAATGAATACGAGCTGTTTCTCGTTTCACGCCGTGAGCTCGCACTTATCGGTAAGACCTCAACTCATCGCCCATGGACACATCCCAGGATCGTCGCATGGAGCTCACCATCACCCTTACTCTAAGAATGTTAACCTTAAGAATTTGAAAAACTAATGTACTAAATGTCTATGTACTGTGTACTTGATTGGAAATAAAGATTGTTTGTTTGTTTGTTTTACTACAATATTGAGAAATTCTTATGGAAGAGAAATGATAGTGTGCGTTATCCCTATATTAACGTTATCAGGATCAATTGCCTGAACCAGTTCTAAGTTTTCAAATGTATCATTCAACAAAAATAGGTCGAATATTTACTTCATTAATCGTTCATTGAATTTCAAGATGTATAAGTGCTGAATCTCTTCGTCAGATCGTAATTTTCCTGCAGTCGTCTAAAACTAAACTAGTTCATGCTGTTACTTACCACTGTCACACTACTCTCGAACTGCACAGCGGTGGAGTTCAGCAGAACAAAACGTGTTTCGAATACATACTTATTACATGCGTTGGAAACGATTATCAGAAATTCTATTAATTCAAACATTAATTACTATATGAACTAACATTGAATACTGAAATAGTAACAACTTCTGATGAAGTTGTAACAAAATTAGGATTTCTAAGCAAAAATTAGCACTCTTGTTACGAACGTAACAATTCTAGCAACCCTGGACTCGCTTTCAACCACTCTTCGCGAAAACTCATCGGCAACTGCTTGTCAAGCTGTGACTCACACATGAGTCATTGTTACAACGACGTTCAAACGCGTTTCAAGCGTCGTACTTAGACAAAAAATTATTTCAATGTATTTATATAGATTGCGTTTAACTACACAAATGTTGTATATATATATATATATATATATATATATATATATATATATNGTTTTAAATGTATTTGAAAATACATTTTCCAAAACACAAATGTATTTAAATACTATGTACTTAAATACTGCCCAACACTATGCAAGGTAGTGTGTGCGGATTACACGTTTAAAATCTAAATATTTTTTTAGAGATGCTTTCAGTTCATTGTATAATTTATATTATGTCGTCTCAGTTCAGGCCAGTTAGTTTTGCAATGCTCTACTTATGTCAAAGTTCGATTATATTTGTTCACAGGTAGAGGAATCTCTGTGTTGTGAGATGTTTCGAAACATTCATATCATAATTTGTTCTAACCAACTATTTCTCTGAGAATGTGGTGTCAGTTCAATAGTTTGGGGCTCACATACGATTAAGTCTACCTGCATGAAGAGATTAGTCTTTGAAATTATTTATTCTGTCTTCTGACAAAAATTGGGAAGAAAATAAGGAGGATTTCTAGTTTCTCGCTGCGGTCGAGCATGATGTGTAAAAAGTAAAACCCTTCGACCTCTCCAGTGCTTTCACTCGTATCGCATGTATTGAGTTTTGATACTTATACACTGCATCACAACTTCGTATTACATTATTTAGATTTGATGCCCAAGTTTTGGTACCACAATGCAAGCCGCACGTAGACTTCAAAAAATTGTACAATGTTCTTTCAATGGTTACGCCGACATTCTAAGTCATGTTAATAACAAAAGCTTGTACGTGAGATACAGTTGTTGATTGAAGTTCAATATCTCAATTTTTTCTTTTGTGATCTATTTTTTACTGAAACACAGGAAATAGTTTCTTCTGGTTACCAAATTTCGCCTCGTATCAATTGAGGACAAACGAGCAATTCTTCACTATACTTTTTACGGTCGTTTGTTGTTCTAGAGCTTTCTGTGGCACTGCAAGTGAACTTAAGAAACCTGGACCAGTAGATTTCCTTCATTTTCATGTTGTTCGTGTTATTGCTCAAATCTGAGTGGAATTATTAAATTAGTTTTTGTGCTGATTTCTTGTACAGTTTTTACGAACATCTTCTTATTTTCAAATGCTCCTTTTCACACCCACAAAAATTTTTTATTATTGTGTGCCCCGTAGATTCTGAAAAATACACACATGCGATGATACCTCAATTAAAAATATTATCAAGTCCACATATGCTTGTGAATTTTGGTAAGTAAAAATATCAGCTCATTCTTGCCATATACAAGATTAAATCTTCAGCATTTACTTTCTAACTTAATTTTGGAAGCGGACTGTTGAGGGAAAGTGAGCTTTCACATTTTGTCAAGAAGAAATTTAGACGTCCTTTCAGGTGATGCACGTATGTTCTTCTCTTGCTTAGCTTGTCTCGTTTACAATTTTTAACATAATCTTTCTGTGTATTTAACAAGAATATTCTGTTGTAGATCAAAGCTTCATCTAACACAGAAAGAAAACGTCTCCATAATCAAGCCTGAAGTGTTAATATTGTCATGAGTCATATCACTGACAGATAAATGATTATTCTGAATAGAACAAATAATAAATTTCTTGTTGCACCAATTAGAGTTAATTCAATAATAAAGGAAATAATATTGTAAACATAATTAGTGATCAGCTGCTGTTTGCACGCCATGAAAGAACATCAGGTGAGTCCAGGCTCTCGTCAGATTGATTTCTGATTTAGATGTTAATGGAGAGTAAAATGTTTGTGTCTGTTGGTTGTGATGAAGGGCCACTAATTTACTATGTTGATTGACGGTGTATATAAATAATATTTAAGTCTGTTAATGGTGATAAAATGTTGTATAGGTGACAATGCTAATTAGGATATAATTGCGTCATTAGGTTTCATTTTTGAAGATCATGTCACAGAGTTTATTTCTGATCCCGTCAAGAGAAATACCTTAGGATATACCATGGCTCATTTCTTGACTCAGAAATGATAAAAAAATTATGCTCCTGACATTTTACTGTCATAACGGTCGCTGTTGAGTAAGAGGAGCGATTAATTTATGGAAGAGGAGGTTTCTCAGTTCTCTCGCCCCTGATGCCTGGCTGCCGACTACATGGCGTGCCAGCCAGGCCTGCACCTGCTTTGCTTTAGTTAAGTTGAAACGAGCGTCTAACAAAATATGACGTCCTTTGCAAAATATTATGCTAGTCTGTTGCTTGCAACAAATGTAGTTGAAGCAAATAAATTAAGTACTGCTTCTAATGACTATATGCCACTGATTCACTAATTATCTTCTCTCTCTATTTACATTCCAGTTCATCTCGGGTTAGTAGATCATAGGCGTTTACTACAACTATCCAACTGAGATAAAACTAGTGTCCAAATTTCTTAAAAATTTTTTAACTGCATTCGTTAAATTAGTGCCTTTTGTTATCTTTCAAAAATACTACAGTTGATTGTTATATAATTAGGTATCAAAAGTAGATTCTAAACCAGAATGCTAAGTTTCGCCATTAGCAGATTAGTCCAAGAGGCAGATCTGCACATCAAATTAATAGCCCATTTAAAACAGATCAGGTTGAGTGTATGGTGGGATATTGAAGGGAGATATGGCAACTAAGAGAACTTCTATACAATAATCTATTACAAACGAGCAACAGTGATTTGTAAGCGATCCTTCAAAGTCGACAGAAAGAGTGTCATCCTCCATTACGTTGATGTTCCTGTTCACATGCCCGATTAATTAAATATCTTGTCTAAACTGTCACCTGGAAAATATGGTTTTATCTAGTAAATTCTCAAATTTTGCTTCTTTTAATTATAATTTTCATTTGTATAGGTGTCTATCGAGCCATTTAGAGGGATTTAAGCTATCAATAAAAAGATGTTGAAAACGAGAGGACTTGCTTTCCATTCAAACTTGTCCTTTAAAATCTCTTTGACTAATGATATGTAGTTCTAGAACACGTTGGAAGTTATCTTAGTTATCAATTACTTTAGCCGTCATAGTTTTTTTGTCTCTAACATAAACTGTGAAACTGGACATGGTATTGTGTCCAAATGGAAAAATTTTCTTAACATTCCTACTGCTAAAAAATGATTTATAAATCTGATTTAGTTGCAGTACAAATTTCCAAGAATAATTTTGGGTGTGCATTCACTTTTACCTCTCAGCTCATGGGCATAAGGGCGTGAGATGCTAAATATTTTTGTAGCGTTGGAAAGGATGAGCGGCATGGTTGATATTCTCAATTTCTGCATATTTTTAGTTTGTTTTTGTTACGGCTGACCCAAATTGATGACAAGTGGCAGCATGAGTGGTATGATGAAATTTAAAGACTGTTGCTTTTATAAAGAGGGCTTACGATTTCCTCCTAGTATCTAAACTCATTTCATGTAATTGTTCAAAATACACGAAGATACTTTGAGAGATAGGCAAATTATGGTTATTTATTGATCCAATAACATCGATTGTATAATAAAATTTTACGGTCTCGCTGAATAGAAGTCCATTTTAATAGGGTCAAAATTGCTCACCAATACAACCGTTCAATTTTTGAATGACAGATAGAAATTATAGACTGCTATTGTCAAGCTTGAAATTAAGTTGAAACAATACGACTAAGTTCTTCAGATCTCAGATTGACAATACATACAAATATGGCAACTGCGTCTTAAACAACAGATTTATTTGCCAATGCAATAACCGAATAACGATTTTTTCGTCATTCCTTCATATAATTGCCAAATAACATCCCTTTTTGAAGTTTTTGAGAATCACCTTCAGTTTTTTTGAAAGCCAAGTTTAATTTGTTCTGCATTGCGATTTTGGTATTGTTGTCGATATGATTGTCCTTCTTAGCTACAGGGCGCAGTAACATAACTTCCTTTTTTCCGAAGCAAAATGCTTTGAAAAGAGGAAGTTATGTTGCCGCACCCTGTATCTGTCTCAAACTGTAAACGTATTTTGTGCTTTTCCTCCCAGATTGCACAGTGCTGCATGCTGTTGCTGTTCTTTGCGCAACTAAGAGGTAAGACTTAGATAAATAGTGATATATTAGCACCCATTCAATTGGTGATTAGTTCGTTAACTACCTGAAATTATGGGCCATTACTGTTATACTAAAATTTGGGTCCTGGATTATTAGTCAAAAGTGTGACTATGTCTTGTCTAGAAGTTCAGTCTTGTCTTGAGACTCGTTCACTGAATAGGCATTCTGAAGTAACCTTACCATCAATAGGCTACCCTTGCATCCCTTAAAAACTCTTTCACTAGTAGACAAGTCTACATAGTATTGCTTAGTTGTCTACTTTTAACTTTAACTCGAGTGCATAGTTGTTGGTGACTTGGAAATAAATTAACTTTAAATATTGTGAGTTGTGTTCTATTCATTTAAGTTTGCAGCGACAGGTAAGTTTTCTTGAAAATACAATGCTTAATGGTATAGTATTCATTTGATATGTTGGAATGGTTCAGCTCATATAACAAAATTTAATATTAAAATGTTTATTATTAGCAACTGATCTTGCCCTAAATTTTTTATCTAAATGACTCCGATTGGTAACAAAAGATTATTCTGTTTCAAAAGACCGAGCTTGTTCTAATAAACGAATATAACCTTCAATTCAAAAGCAATCACTGCACTTCACCAAGCAAGAATTGTAAAATCATTACCCAGATTTCACTAGGTATTCTAATTACAAAGCATGTTATTCATCAGCGATACATTCATTCAGTAGCAATCGCTAAGCCTGAATTTAATCCGTGCCAGCAATAGCTATACACGCATTTCATTTGCATTCTAATCCTACCCAGAGATCGCGAGTCAATATGCGCTATACTGAACACGTGATGTTGTGAAGCTTGGGCGAGGGTGACCTGCATTAAACGTTGTGCTTCGTCTGTAATAGAAGTGTCACTCAGGCAATCAGAAATGTTCAACTTGATGCAGATGTCAAGCAGGGATCTTCAGCGATAACGCGTCACTCAGATTGTTGAGGATAATAAACAATACTGAAACTTTCCCTTTAAGTAATTAGTGATATTTAGCCCTGAAAAGTGTTGTGCAAGAGCTCCTGAACAACAGAGTTGCCACTCAGATATTTGGTGATCATTTTAAGATGAGGAAAGTAATAATCAGGAAATCAGTTACTATAAATATATTTCATCGACGTTGATTTGTAGCAGTAAGTGTAATATGACATTGGTATCAAGGAAGTTGAATCAAATCACTATGTCAAATAATACAATTGAAAAGTATCGCAATGGTTGACCTGCCATTTCTTGATGCTGAAAAAACAATGAAAGTACCGATGATAATAAAATGGTTGCACAGGTCATCATGAATATCAAATAAAGAAATGGAACCTCAGGAAGCACTGAAAATGTAACTTTAAATTCAAAAAAATATTCTAAATTTATGAGGGATGAGCGTAACATAAAAATGTCAAGCGCATGAATTTATCTCATGGTACACTTTCAGTTTATTAAATTTGCTTTAGGTTGATTTGGGAATAATGTTTAAGATACAATATGTTGAGGTAAGCAAATTTGTCTCGTGAGGTAAATAATACTTATTAGGTAAAAGTGCATTTAATAATCGATCTATCAATCAATCAAATTCTACTACGAATCAATCTTTTATGAAAAATTGTAACCATTTTGTTGAAAACAAATTGAATTCATTCTCACCTTCAAAATCGGGGCTATTAAATTCCTATTATTCTCGCATTTGATTGATTGGTCCAAACGAAAGGTAAAACACATGAGGGATTCGCATGAGAAACAATTACTAAAACCGCGGGTGAAAATATGATTTTGTATGGAATTCATCGAAATCAAATTTTGAAGGAATATTTTTACCAGAATAAACTAAGTTTATTCACCATAAACTACTTCTGTCTTTAGTTTTTCATGGATGAGACTTTTAGTTTTGAAAATAAACGATTCTCATTTCTTAATACTGGCCTTCAAACTCAAACTTATTTACGGAAACCAAAAGGCATTTTTCGACAATCGATTTCTTGATTTTCATATCTTGTCCATTTAATGGTGATAATATTGCTAAAACCCAGGCTAGAGAACGACTCTTCATCTCCCCCTCCTCCCATCTGCCTGATTTTACTTGTC
>VCRD01004817.1:13912-43863 GCA_006783055.1 Trinorchestia longiramus
TATGCAAAAGAGCTTTCCAAACTCAGATATCGTATTTACAAACACTCGATACAGAAGGCAGCATTAATTTTATTGTAAATTCTCATGGGAAGTAAATGAAAACTTCCATTATTTTAAAAGTTTGTAGCTCTGTTGGAACAATATGAATATGTTTTAAGCGTTTTGTGCTGTGTCAATTCCAGTTTTATCAATCCTTAAAACTCTTTTTTGCTGGAAGTTACTGTTTGCTACACGTTCATTCAGAAATGAACTGCTTTTACTAGTCAAAACTTAACCGAAATATGCACTGACACTTTTAGCAAGTTTTTTCAGTTCAGCCCTCACTTAACTCACAATTAACTGGCTACTAATAATTTAATAGAGTTATTGCATAACTGGCCGCTCATAATTCACCTTCGTTGTTACTCTATTCGTTACTCTTATTTTCCAGCTATTATTACCAAACTGGTTGTCCATATTCTAGTATAAACATTTGCCAACGTATAACTCATACATTTCTTTACGCATTACCTAACTGGATGCCCATAACTTACCTCAGGTATTACCTACAATCAGTCTTGCTCTGATATTTAAGAAACCATTCAGTTGTCCCATGCCTCACTCTTCATCAACACAAAATATCAAAAAATCCCAACCTCAGATCAGAACTCGTACCTTATATTCTAACTCATTTAGCACTCACCTGATAAATCAGAAAAAAATAAAACGATGCAAACTGACGCGTAAATTCTAATCAATGTTGAACGAGTTTATTGATCACTTGCAATCTTTTACTTTAATTTCATTTCAACTCAGCTTTCTGAGATGAAAACCTCTTCAGCACTCGAGGTTCTTGACTACAATTCACCAACCCTCACTCAATCTGATCAAAGTATGCAATCGTAAACAGTCGCTGCAGCTTTCCTATTAACAATTTTTCTGACTGTACTGCCACTACGTGGAAAAAATGCTCAATATTCACCAATTGTTTTTGTGTTGGCTCTGTTTTGTTATCGAATTGCTTTGTTTGAAGGTATTCCTTCGAAATAAAAGGAATTTGAGTAGAAACCCAAAAATAGACAAATTGACTAGTCCCTGCTGCAGTATTCTATTTTATTTTATTTAGTCAGTATTGGCAAGCATAAGCTTAGAATCCAAACCCATTGGACACAAATACAAAGTCATTAAGCTCCTCAACTTTTTAACTTCATCCAAAGACAAAATGAACCTATTACATTTTCATTATTCCCAACCTGTTTATGATTGGATTCAAAACACCTCCCATACATAAAGACTGATCTAACAGCCCAAAATTAAAACTCTAACAGCCTTGAAGAAGAACTTGCATTATTGGTCTATTTATGACCCATAATGACAGTCCTAAGAAAGAAACATATAAAAACAGCTCCGAAAAGAATCAATTTAATACAACAGCATTAGGAAATTCCATTTCAATGGTTCAAAGTATATCATTATTTATGTCTCGATTACAATCAAATTCTATCAACACTGGCGATCTCGAGTCACCGACATCAGCGGCAAAGGAAGTAGTGCAAAATATACTGTCAAAAATAAAATACTTAAGCTATTGATCTCGAATTTAGGCACCAAAACAACTGCTTCCCATACGAATCTCCAACCAGGCCCGAAAATATAGGCACGCTATGGGAATGCCTCTAGTATGGCGAACTGTTTCTAGTGAGCGCCTCACACTGACCCCAAAAATAGGCACCCCATACGAACGGTCCAAGTGAGGACTCCATGCAGAGGTGCAAAACAAGAGCCCCTATAATGGACACTGTACTCAGCACCAAGGGCTCCCTAATCGACTGAAGCGCGAATTTACGACCGTGTTTTGCGCTCGCAAGTTACGATGGAAAGTTTTTCCGTTAACGCTTCTAAATGAACGGTGGGGCGGTGAGAGAAGCTGCCACGTCTCGAATTAGGGAAGCTGGGCGCTGCTTGAGGAGGTTTTGTGTTCTGCCTCTCTGAGCACGCTTCATGTTTACTGCTCATTTTTGTCCCTCGCTCATTGAAGTCCTCTTCGTTATCATTCCGTTTTTAATTCCTTAATTTAAAAATGCATGGCATATGAAGTATAAACTATAACTTAAAAATTGCATAACGTGTACAAAAATTTCTGAGAATACTCGATTAATTTTTGGCAAGTATTGCGAGTCTGACGATAGAAAAACAGATCTTTGGCTGTAATGATTTTCAACGTGTCCTCCAGACAAATTTGTGTGTTGTCAGAGCTTGTATAATGTTGTTGTTGTTAGGCATTAGTTTAAGAAAATATCTTATGTCGTCTTTCTGTTCACAATGTTTGTTTTGAGTTCTAAATTTATGTTTATTTATATAAATAACTTATCAGGCTTTCGCTTAGCAACAAAGTATTACACTTATCGAATGCATTCCATCGTGGACTTTGAAAGTTAAAAATTTATTTTAAACGATGGATTTGTCAATGATCATTTTGCTGAGGAAGAAACTTTATGACTCAGCATTTCGATAAAAATTCTAAATTTTGAACCAATGTTATAAGGTTTACTCTTCAAAGCTTCGCTTGGCTCTGAAATGAATGATTCAGACGTTACAAAATGTATTTTTTTCAGGAACAATGAATCATTTACAACTGCAATCAATTCTAATTCATAGAGTATCGAAAACATAATGGGCTCCGTAAATTTAGACCAGTAATATGTAAGGAGTACATTGAAATGAGAATTATACAATAACGAATAAATAAACAAATCCAGTATCTCATCAAGAACAGCAACAAAGCGAAATTTCTCTGCCACAACTACTCCAGTCTAAATATCTTTCCTATTATAAGCCTAAACAATAACCAAAATATTTAGCTGCGTGTGACACACACGCAAGTAATGAAAACGTTGAGAAGCCTTGCATAAACCGACAGCCGAGCTCTATATTTAATGAACATCCAGAGTATATCATCAGGACTTAATGTGAAAGCTTAGCATTGAAGTACATTGAAGATAATTAGTCTGCAGTGCGTGATGTGTCATTGGTTTTTCCTTTATGTTCTTTCTCCAAAAAAAGTAATATGTGAACGTCATATTTCCACAGGAGTGGGAATAGAACGTTACTTCATTGTATGACAGGATTATACATTTCATTGGTTTCAAGAGAAGAGATTGAGAATATTCCTATTCTTTTGTCTCGTGCACTACTGAGAATTTCTCACGAATTCCCTACAGAAGCTGAACCAAGATTGAATCGGATCTTGAGAGGACAAGCAAATCCAGGCGTACGTGCAGCCCATAACTGAGCTGTGAGAGTCATGGACTTCAAAGTTACTTGCAGCCCGTAACTGGGCTGTGTGAGTTAGTCTCCAGGCCACGATGCAGTCGTAACTGGGCTGTGAGACTCCTTAGTTCCAAATCTACTTGCAAACCGTAACTGGGCTGTGAGAGTAATAGACTTTAAAGTTACTTGGAGCTCGTAACTGGGCTGTGTAACTGGGCTCTAGGCCACAATACAACCCGTAACAGGGCTGTGAGAATCCTTAGTTCCAAGTTTGCTTGCAGACAGTAAAACTTGCACTCAGATGTATGCTAAAGTAAAGTTGATGGCTTCATTCGAAAGGATAAGTTAGAAGTAATTTAGAAATAGTTACATCGTTGAAAACATATAGGCAAGTATTCCTGCAAAAACAAAAATTGATTATTGTCATTCGTAAAAACATTTGGATAATATTTTTAAATGGAGCTTGTAGAGTGTGTTAGTAATATTTGCAGGACTTAAGATAAGCTCAAGAATATTTTAAGTATATCAAAACTTAAAGCTCAATGACGGGTTGAGCTACAAAATTATTTTTGAGCATCTGAAAATTCCTCCCAGCATCATTGGTTCGATTAGCCAGCAGCCGAGGAAGGTATGAGCCACTGAAAACCATCAACGCTCCTGTGTACCCCAGAAAATGAGCCCAAGAAACTTCTAGCCTAATTCTCAGAAGGGCTTGAGCAGCATTGAGGACGACTGGTAGTTAATGAGAGGTACAATAGGACTTGCATGCAGAATGAATATAGACCACGATACGGAATGTCAATAATGATGACCATTATGATTAGCAGTGTGTAGTTTAAGGGAAAATAATCTACTGTTTATTGGAAACAGACTGGAAGTTGAAAATTTATGGGTGGTTAAATATGCACGGCAGTTGAAAGTTCATGAGCTTTTAAAAGTTTCACGTTTAAATTTATATCTCTAGAGCAGTTGAATACTTTTATGTTGACGTCTGATGTTTTTTAACACTTCAGCCGTAATTCCTAGATTTAGACTCGTGGGAGAACGATTGCACTAATTACAAATAACAATGTCTTTAACTTGAAGTTTTTGACAAGTAAAATCAGGCAGATGGGAGGAGGGGGAGATGAAGAGTCGTTCTCGAGCCTAGGTTTCAGTAATATTATCACCATTAAATGGACAAGATATGAAAATCAAGAAATCGATTGTCGAAAAATGTCTTTTGGTTTCCGTAAATAAGTTTGAGTTTGAAGGCCAGTATTAAGAAATGAGTCTTTTTTTCAAAACTAAAAGTCTCATCCACGAAAAACTAAAGAGAGAAGTAGTTTATGGTGAATAAACTTAGTTTATTCTGGTAAAAATAATCCTTCAAAATTTGATTTCGATGAATCCCATACAAAATCATATTTTCACCCGCGGTTTTAGTAATTGTTTCTCATGCGAATCCCTCATGTGTTTTACCTTTCGTTTGGAGCAATCAATCAAATGTTAGTACGCACCTCCTGTAATAATTCTACGAGCGAGAATAATTGGAATTTATTAACCCCGATTTTGAAGGTGGGAATGAATTCAATTTGTTTTCAACCAAATGGTTACAATTTTTCATAAAAGATTGATTCGTAGTAGAATTTGATTGAGTGATAGATCGATTATTAAATGCACTTTTACTTAATAAGTATTATTTACCTCAGGAGACAAATTTGCTTACTTCAACATATTGTATCTTAAACATTACTCCCAAATCAACCTATAGCAAATTTAATAAACTGAAAGTGTACCATGTGATAAATTCATGCGCTTGACATTTTTATGTCACGCTCATCACTCATAAATTTAGAATATTTTTTTTTATTTTAAAGTTACATTTTCAGTGCTTCCTGAGGTTTCATTTCTTTATTTGATATTCATGATGACCTGTGCAACCATTTTATTATCATCGGTACTTTCATTGTTTTTTCAGCATCAAGAAATGGCAGGTCAACCATTGCGGTATTTTTCAATTGTATTATTTGACATAATGATTTGATTCAACTTCCTTGATACCAATGTCATATTACACTTACTGCTACACATTATCGTCGATGAAATATATTTATAGTAACTGATTTCCTGATTATTACTTTCCTCATCTTAAAATGATCACCAAATGTCTGAGTGGCAACTCTGTTGTTCAGAAGCTCATGCACAACACTTTTCAGGGCTAAATATCACTAATTACATAAAGGGAAAGTTTCAGTATTGTTTATTATCCTCACCAATCTGAGTGACGCGTTATCGCTGAAGCTCCCTGCTTGACATCTACATCAAGTTGAACATTTCTGATTGCCTGAGTGACACTTCTATTACAGACGAAGCACAACGTTTAATGCAGGTCACCCTCACCCAAGCTTCACATCACGTGTTCAGTATGGCGCATATTGACTCGCGATCTCTGGGTAGGATTAGAATGCAAATGAAATGCGTGTATAGCTATTGCCAGCACGGATTAAATTCAGGCTTAGCGATTGCTACTGAATGAATGTATCGCTGATGAATAACAGACTTTGTAATTAGAATACCTACTGAAATCTGGATAATGATTTTACAATTCTTGCTTGAAGTGCAGTGATTGCTTTTGAATTGAAGGTTATATTCGTTTATTAAAACAAGCTCGGTCTTTTGAAACAGAATAATCTTTTGTTACCAATCGGAGTCATTTAGATAAAAAATGTAGGGCAAGACCAGTTGCTAATAATAAACATTTTGACATTAAATTTTGTTATATGAGCTGAACCATTCCTACATATCAAATGAATACTATACCATTAAGCATTGTATTTTCAAGAAAACTTACCTGTCGCTGCAAACTTAAATGAATAGAGCACAACTCACAATATTTAAAGTTAATTTATTTCCAAGTCACCAACAACTATGCACTCGAGTTAAAGTTAAAAGTAGACAACTAAGCAATACTATGTAGACTTGTCTACTAGTGAAAGAGTTTCTAAGGGATGCAAGGGTAGCCTATTGATGGTAAGGTTACTTCAGAATGCCTTCAGTGAACGAGTCTCAAGACAAGACTGAACTTCAAGACAAGACGTAGTCACACTTTTGACTAATAATCCAGGACACAAATTTTAGTATAACAGTAATGGCCCATAATTTCAGGTAGTTAACGAACTAATCACCAATTGAATGGGTGCTAATATATCACTATTTATCTAAGTCTTACTTCTTAGTTGCGTGAAGAACAGCAACAGCATGCAGCACTGTGCAATCTGGGAGGAAAAGCACAAAATACGTTTACAGTTTGAGACAGATACAGGGTGCGGCAACATAACTTCCTCTTTTCAAAGCATTTTGCTTTGAAAAAAAAGGGAGTTATGTTGCTGCGCCCTGTAGCTAAGAAGGACAATCATATCGACAACAATACCAAAATCGCAATGCAGAACAAATTAAACTTGGCTTTCAAAAAAACTGAAGGTGATTCTCAAAAACCTCAAAAAGGGATGTTATTGGGCAATTATACGAAGGAATGACGAAAAAATCGTTATTCATTAATTGCATTGGCAAATAAATCTGTTGTTTAAGACGCAGTTGCCATATTTGTATTGTCAATCTGAGATCTGAAGAACTTAGTCGTATTGTTTCAACTTAATTTCAAGCTTGACAATAGCAGTTTATAATTTCTATCTGTCATTCAAAAATTGAACGGTTGTATTGGTGAGCAATTTTGACCCTATTAAAATGGACTTCTATTCAGCGAGACAGTAAAATTTTATTATACAATCGATGTTATTGGATCAATAAATAGCCATAATTTGCCTTTCTCTCAAAGTATCTTCGTGTATTTTGAACAATTACAAGAAATGAGTTTAGATACTAGGAGGAAATCGTAAGCCCTCTTTATAAAAGAAACAGTCTTTAAATTTCATCATACCACTCATGCTGCCACTTGTCATCAATTTGGGTCAGCCGTAACAAAAACAAACTAAAAATATGCAGAAATTGAGAATATCAACTATGCCGCTCATCCTTTCCAACGCTACAAAAATATTTAGCTTCTCACGCCCTTATGCCCATGAGCTGAGAGGTAAAAGTGAATGCACACCCAAAATTATTCTTGGAAATTTGTACTGCAACTAAATCAGATTTATAAATCATTTCTTAGCAGTAGGAACGTTAGGAAAAATTTTCCATTTGGACACAATACCATGTCCAGTTTCACAGTTTATGTTAGAGACAAAAAACTATGACACCTAAAATAATTGATAACTAAGATAACTTCCAACGTGTTCTAGAACTACATATCATTAGTCAAAGAGATTTTAAAGGACAAGTTTGAATGGAAAGCAAGTCCTCTCGTTTTCAACATCTTTTTATTGATAGCTTAAATCCCTCTAAATGGCTCGATAGACACCTATACAAATGACAATTATAATTAAAAGAAGCAAAATTGGGAGAATTTACTAGACAAAACCATATTTTCCAGGTGACAGTTTAGACAAGATGTTTAATTAATCGGGCATGTGAACAGGAACATCAACGTAATGGAGGATGACACTCTTTCAGTCGACTTTGAAGGATCGTTTACAAATCACTGTTGCTCGTTTGTAATAGATTATTGTATAGAAGTTCTCTTAGTTGCCATATCTCCCTTCAATATCAAACTATACACTCAACCTGATCTGTTTTAAATGGGCTATTAATTTGATGTGCAGATCTGCCTCTTGGACTAATCTGCCAATGGCGAAACTTAGCATTCTGGTTTAGAATCTACTTTTGATACCTAATTATATAACATTCAACTGTAGTATTTTTGAGCGATAACAAAAGGCACTGATTTAACGAATACAGTTAAAAAATAAATTTAAGAAATTTGGACACTAGTTTTATCTCAGTTGGATAGTTGTAGTAAACGCCTATGATCTACTAACCCGAGATTAACTGGAATGTAAATAGAGAGAGAAGATAATTATGGAATCAGTGGCATATAGTCATTAGAAGCAGTACTTAATTTATTTGCTTCAGCTACATTTGTTGCAAGCAACAGACTAGCATAATATTTTGCAAAGGACGTCATATTTTGTTAGACGCTCGTTTCAACTTAACTAAAGCAAAGCAGGTCAGGCCTGGCTGGCACGCCATGTAGTCGGCAGTCAGGCCTCAGGAGCGAGAGAACTGAGAAACCTCTTTTTCAATTAATTAATCGCTCCTCTTACTCAGCAGCGACCTTTATGACAGTAAAATGTCAGGGGCATAATTTTTTTATGATTTATGAGTCACGAAATGAGCCATGGTATATCCTAAGGTATTTCTCATAACGGGATCAGAAATAAACTTTGTGACATGATCTTCAAAAATGAACCTAATGACGCAATTATATCCTAATTAGCCTTGTCACCTATGCGACATTTCATCACCATTAACAGACTTAAATATTATTTATGTACACCGTCAATCAACATAGTAAATTAGTGGCCTTTCATCACAACCAACAGACACAAACATAACATATTTTACTCTCCAATAACATCTAAATCAGAAATCAATCTGACGAGAGCCTGGACTCACCTGATGTTCTTTCATGGCGTGCAAACAGCAGCTGATCACTAATTATGTTTACAATATTATTTCCTTTATTATTGAAGTAACTCTAATTGGTGCAACAAGAAATTTATTATTTGTTCTATTCAGAATAATCATTTATCTGTCAGTGATATGACTCATGACAATATTAACACTTCAGGCTTGATTATGGAGACGTTTTCTTTCTGTGTTAGATGAAGCTTTGATCTACAACAGAATATTCTTGTTAAATACACAGAAAGATTATGTTAAAAATTGTAAACGTTACAAGCTAAGCAAGAGAGAAACATACGTGCATCACCTGATAGGACGTCTAAATTTCTTCTTGACAAAATGTGAAAGCTTGCTTTCCCTCAACAGCCCGCTTCCAAAATTAAGCTACAAAGTAAATGCTGAAGATTTAATCTTGTATATGGCAAGAATAAGCTGATATTTTTACTCACCAAAATCCACAAGCATATGTGGACTTGATAATATTTTTAATTGAGGTATCACCAAATGTGTGTATTTTTCAGAATCTACGGGGCACATGACAATAAAATTTTTGTGGGTGTGAAAAGGAGCATTTGAAAATAAGATGTTTGTAAAAAGTGTGCAAGAAATCAACACAAAAACTAATTTAATAATTCCACTCAGATTTGAGCAATAACACGAACAACATGAAAATGAAGGAAATCTACTGGTCCAAATTTCTTAAGTTCACTTGCAGTGCCACAGAGAGCTCTAGAACAACAAACGACCGTAAAGAGGATAGTTAAGAAATGCTCGTTTGTCCTCAATTGATACGAGGCAAAATTTGGTAACCAGAAGAAACTATTTCCGCTGTCTCAGTATAAAATAGATCACAAAAGAAAAAAGTGGGATATTAAACTTCAATCATGCCTTAGAATATCGGTTTAACCGTTGAAAGAACATTGTACAATATTATGAAGTCTACTTGCGGCTTGCATTGTGGTACCAAAACTTGGGCATCAAATCTGCAAGTACAGTAATAATATATAACACAAAGTTGTGATGCAGTGTATAAGTATCAAAACTCAATACATGCCGTACGAGTGAAAGTACTGGAGAGGTCGAAGGGTTTTACTTTTTACACATCATGCTCGACCGCAGCGAGAAACTAGAAATCCTCCTCATTTTCTTCCCAATTTTTGTCAGAAGACAAAATAAATAATTTTAACGACTAATCTCTTCATACAGGTAGACCTAATCGTATGTGGGCCCCAAACTATTGAACTGACACTACATTCTCAGAGAAATAGTTGGTTAGAACAAATTATGATATGAATGTTTCGAAACATCTCACAACACAGAGATTCCTCTACCTGTGAACAAATATAATCGAACTTTGACATCAGTAGAGCATTGCAAAACTAACTAGTCTGAACTGAGACGACACAATATAAATTATACAATGAACTGAAAGCATCTCTAAAAATATTTAGATTTAAAACGTGTAATCCGCACACACTATCTTGCATAGTGTTGGGCAGTATTTAAGTACATAGTATTTAAATACATTTGTGTTTTGGAAAACGTATTTTCAAATACATTTAAAACCGCATATTTAAATAATATATGTATATACATACGAGTATATATATATATATATATATATATATATATATATATATATATATATATATATATATATATATACAATATTTGTGTAGTTAAACGCAATCTATATAAATACATCGAAATAATTTTTTGTCTAAGTACGACGCTTGAAACGAGTTTGAACGTCGCTGTAACAATGACTCATGTGTGAGTCACAGCTTGACAAGCAGTTGCCGATGAGTTTTCGTGAAGAATGGTTAAAAGTGAGTCCAGGGTTGCTAGAATTGTTACGTTCGTAACAAGAGTGCTAATTTTTACTTAGAAATCCTAATTTTGTTACAACTTCATCAGAAGTTACAACTTCATCAGAAGTTGTTACTATTTCAGTATTCAATGTTAGTTCACATAGTAATTAATGTTTGAATTAATAGAATTTCTGATAATCGTTTCCAACGCATGTAAAAAGTATGCATTCGAAACACGTTTTGTTCTGTTGAACTCCACCGCTGTGCAGTTTGAGAGTAGTGTGACAGTGGTAAGTAACAGCATGAACTAGTTTAGTTTTAGACGACTGCAGGAAAATTACGATCTGACGAAGAGATTCAGCACTTATACATCTTGAAATTCAATGAACGATTAATGAAGTAAATATTCGACCTATTTTTGTCGAATGATACATTTGAAAAGTTAGAACTGGTTCAGGCAATTGATCCTGATAACGTTAATATAGGGATAACGCACACTATCATTTCTCTTCCATAAGAATTTCTCAATATTATATTAAAAACAAAGTATAAACAATTAAACACCGACAAAAAACTCATTTTAGAAGAGACGTACGTACGCATTAGAGAGAAGGAACCAGCAAAATTTTTGAATGATGTTTCAAAAGAAACAAGCGATGATGATCTTCGATATCCATTACTGTTCAAACTAATGCTGAGCCTACTCTATTACACTCATTTTTTACGTGTTTAGAGCGTCCACTTTCTCAGCTAAATAAAATTGTAAAAAAGACTGCAGCTGCAATATATTACATGCCGTGTACTAGCATATTTTGTATTCGACATGTCTAGTTGCTGACAATCGCTGTCTACACTGGAAGTCCTCCCAACAATTAAGTTATTAGTAAGATAGAAGTTATACCATAGCAACACTGAAAAATCAATTTTCCTTGAAGGGACAATAGACATGTTTGTTTTTTGCCTATAAATGCAGAGAAAATGTATTTAGTAACAGAACACGATATTTTAATGCGTTGGAATATATTGAAATAACAATAAAAACATTACATGTGCTTGAAGAATCTTCGGATAAAATTACATTAAGTAGGTTCTGCTCCAATAAATTCCATAATTGGTATGATGTAGAAGTAAAATATTCAACAAGCGTATAATATGCATAATATTATACGTATAATATGCATAAACGCATAAAAAGGTATAAATATAAAAGTAGCGTTATTACTTAGTAATATGAAAAATTTGTTATGTTTTTGTTTAGTTTGTTAATTTTTGAGATTCAAAGTTGTTACTATTCACGAAAACCTGGCAACCCTGGTCGGAACTGCTCTGAAACTTTTGTTGCTCGTCGTACGCGTTAGCTATCGTTAAGATGGCCTCTAACAGTTTATTTAATGTTTGTCACCCTCTTCAAGTACCGACAATAGAGAAAAGACACCAGTGCACCCTATTTTGGATTGAAAATATTTTAAATAAAAGAACAATCTAAAATTAAACTCAAATGTGAGTGCATATTGTGTGATTAAACTATCTCAGCCGCCATGAACAGTACAACGAAAATTTACACTCATATTAAGGACAGCAAGATCGTTTATTGTACTATTCTAAGGTCTATAATTCTTTGATAAATTAGGAATTCTGTATGTTTCCATCTTTTTATTTTACAAAAGAAGGTTTGATTTCTTCTTACATGACGACTTTTTTCTAATGGTCACGGAAGAATTCATGGCGAGTATTTTAATGTAATCCAAGGTTCCATGCTGTATAAAAAATAATAATTAATAATTATAAAACTATCTGATTTTATTTCATGAGTTATGATGTTTCTGTTACTTATTTGAATTGTTAGCGATAATTAAGTTCCCTTTTTTCTAAGTGGCTGATATTTCACCCACTATTTATTGTGTGGGAAAAAATTTATCTCTTTCTGCTAAATTCAGTACATGTTTTATCATAAAATAATATTCGTGTTTTACGCTTTGAATTCTAAAAATCCCAAGCAACATTTTATCAATATTGACAGTGAAATGGTTTCGCGAGGTTAAAAATAGCTCTACTGCAAGATGGAATTCACTCCGTGACGCCTTAACTATCATTAAATAAGTTCAATGACCTTTTCACCGCACCACAGCTCCCAACCCTGAAAACTTCGGAAATAGAATTCATTTATAAATAGATTTGTGTTTTGTAACCCATCGCTACTGCAATCGACCACGTGCAAGAAGAAAAGGCTATTTTTTTACGGACACTTCCTACCTACTCTTCTTATTGTGCAAAAATCAAATTGTGTAACCATATTGTGTAAAATCAATGAACTGAAGTTAAAGTAGTTGAAACATTGTGCCCCACTGTTACAGGCAGTTTATCAGGGCTTTCAGAAAAGGTTTCAAAAATACCCTCTGTTAGTTGATGAACCAGACGTTCATGACGCTATAATGGCTGCAAGCACTAATCCTAACTTCAAGTTGCAATGGGTGGATGTCAAAAAAGCGTGGGACCACGAGAGCAAAATTATTTCACTGAAAAATTACTACATAATTCCTGCATCGATATTCCAGTCTGTAAGTTCTACCGATATCTCAGAGGAGGCAAACTCGACGTCGTCCGAAGATGAGTACATACTTCGGCTTCGAAAAGAAAAGGTCATTCAGCGAATCCTTAGTGGACATGAAGGTTATGACGTATCTCAACAGCAGTGACAAACACATTGAAAGCTTGAAACGGCATTCTGTTATTCTAAAAATATTTCTTCGTTT
This sequence comes from Trinorchestia longiramus, assembly GCA_006783055.1. Lineage (NCBI taxonomy): Eukaryota > Metazoa > Arthropoda > Malacostraca > Amphipoda > Talitridae > Trinorchestia > Trinorchestia longiramus. The sequence continues at coordinate 27,288 of VCRD01004817.1, forward strand.
CGACACAACTTTGCCATCTTCTGCCTCGGTAGAGAGGTTATTCTCTCATGCTGGCTTAACGTTCACCCTCACATAGAAATGAACTTAAGGACAAAACTGTTGAACAGTTGATATTATTACGCTCTAATAAAAACTTTTAATTGTTCGGTCCAAGTTCTGAGTTTTTGACCAGTATTTTCATTGTGTGAGTTCCTTATGAGAATTTAACGCTTAGGAGGAGTAAAATTTATACATGAATTTTATACTTTTTAATAGAATATATTATCAAGAGTGCATAACGCACTTTGCTTAGGAATGTGAAAGCTTCGACTAATATAATGTAACTCCAGCTGAAAACTAAATTCTTATAATAATGAAATAGATATGATGGCCCTGTACTTTCATCGATTAGAATTGGAGATATTATATTTGTTTTATTTAGTTAATACACTGAATGTTTAGTTTTTTACATTTTTCAGGATACTAGATTAAAGCCAATAGTGTTGTACAACCGCAGCCGTTGTAACGGTGTTTGAGAGCAAACATTTCAGCATTTTAGAGAAGCAGAAATGAAGGATTGAATACTATAGATTACGAATCGAAGACATTTGTGCTCAGGTCCGATGCCTCCTCCGCGTGGGAAACAGATAAATAAGGTTTACTTACATACAAAAATTAAACCTTCAGCAGACTCGTGCAACCAACATTGGTTACGCTGAGGTAGGTGCTCGATCGAAATCCCGTCGAGGAATGCTAAATTTCTAAGGCACGCTGACGAGGACAGACAATATTAGCGTGCCTCCTTGGGTGCAACTCAGATATCCTAACTATCCCCTCGAAGAATGCTAAGTCTCAAAAATACGTGGAAACAATTCCCTTGATCATATCCCTAGGAGACTTCTCATGGAATGCATCTCAAAAAAATGTCCCTAAATTATGTCTGCGTAAATATACTGTACATGTATATGATAAAATTCTTTGGTGCATCGTCATAATTCAACTATTTATGAAAATCATGCAGAACAGTATGATCATGATGTTATGGAACTGCATTGATGTTTCTTTTTAAAATATAATAAAACAAAGTAATTGATAGTAAAATGATACTTTCTACCCTTTTTTCACTCTTTTTTTCCATGTGATTTATAAGCTGCAGGGATCGAGGCTAGTTTTTAAACAATAATAATTTGTTAGTCCTACTGCTTGAAATTCTAGTTGCGTTTCAATTATGGTGAAGGTACTTTCTCTTACGACGGTACAGCGCACGTACACTTTAAAGTGACGCCAAGATTATAACTCTAAATAAATTATATCTTAACGTCTATTAAGTCTATTAAATACTCAATCTATGCGTATCATGGTTCTTCAATATGTAAATTTAGTTTTAAGGGAGAAATATTTACCAATTTATAAAATACATTTCATTTATTTAGTATTTAGTATTTAAATACATTTAATGTATTTAGTGCCCATCACTGATCTTGTATACACCAAAACGCTGATGCCAGCACTTGGCTTTTGTTTCACTGTATGAGTCCCAAAGAATTTCAAACAGCTCAAGTCACAATTGAATCGAAGTCTTGTGGTCTGAAAAAGCAATCAATGAACAGAGAAACTCGAATGTAGTTTCGGCTATCATGAGTTAGTTGTTAAAGCACAGCGAGCCGTGACACTGGTCATTCACTACGTAGCACTTCGCAAAAGTTGTTGGTAGATATGTTACTGTCATCAAATCTTAAATAAACATCATTAGGAAGAAACTTCAACCACATCTCTGTGTACACATGCTGGAAATGTACGTAAATTTGACCGAGTGATGTTAGGAACAGGGTCAGCGAGATGGCAGCGCTGACAACATCAACTAGAACTGTGAGTGCTGACAACATCAGCTAGAACTGTGAGTGCTGACAACATCAGCTAGAACTGTCAGTGCTGACAACATCAGCTAGAACTGTCAGTGCTGACAACATCAGCTAGAACTGTCAGTGCTGACAACATCAGCTGGAACTGTCAGCGCTGACAACAGCAGCTGGCTCTGTCAGCGCTGCAGTTGGCCATCAAATTCCTTCAGTGGACATTTAATGTAATCTATCTCCTGGCTGGATTTACGGCCGTATAGTCATAAATACTTCTCGGTATAATAATCGTTGAGCAATATCATCGAGGGTCTCCGTCGGATATTGTCGAGAATATATACGAAAGCAGCCTTCATTTCTCCGAAAGTGGCTTGCCATTCACAGTTAAGAGGATCATCTCTTCAAAGTAGCTGCTCAAATAAAAATGGCCTGCAGAAAATATCGAATATTATGTCCCTGCTGGTCTACAGTTGATGCCTTTAAAATAAAACCAAGAAATTGACTGATTAGCTGGTATACATGAATTCTGTTCTTCAAAGTATTTTATACAGTCTCGAGACTATGTATTATACTCACCTGGATGATGTGCTGGTATATACAAAGTCTGTTCCTTTCAGTGACCATACAGTCGCCTGACTATACAATATACTAGCTTACATGATGCGCTTGTGTATGGAAATGCTGTTCCTTATACGTTCGTGGTTTCAATACTATCTTCAAGCACTGCTCAGCTGTTACGACGCATTGAAGATGGCAAACAACGAACATAATTTGTTTTGAACATTTTACGCTGTGATCGTAGAGATAAACCATTGTGTTGGACCAGAGTCCGTAGATTTAATTAAACTGTTTCAGCTCCCTCAACAATGCTAATATCAAGCCAGGACACTTCCTACTGTTTCTAGACGTTTTTGCTGACCCAGATTACACAATCTCTGTGCGAGACATGAAGGAATTAGTCTTGATAAGTTTTATGGCTAGGTAGAACACCCGGAAATGATGACAGATAAACCTCTAATAAAACCCTACAGCTCTTTTCTTGCCTCTCGAAGACCAGTCATTTCTACCTGATGTTCTGTCTACTAGTCTTTTGTCATTAATAGCTAATGAGTTCTACGGTCTCGAAACAAGCTCAATGAATTTTTCATAAGCTTGACAGAAATTAGAAATTCAAACATCTAAAGAAAATATTGGAATAGAAAATATGAATAATTATTACGACATGCACAGCACTGAAATGATATAGCATGGGACCCCTGAGCCTCAAATTTATTTCCTAGTAATCAACTTCTACATCAATTTGGCAATTTCAAATAAGCTTATGATATATTGAACATTCCTTAGATTTTTGCCTAAAACAAATGGTCCCAACTAAAATACTGAATTTACCCACAATCTCTATGTTGGGAATAACTTCATGTATTCATGTCTTACGATACAAGTATCAATAATATTAAGATTCCATTTCTTATGCTTGAAACGCACATCTCTAATTCTTGCTATTGCTACCAGCTTCCTGTGTTTCATCAATTATTCAATATATTTGTGAAATGATTTTGTCATTCTTTGACATCGTGTAACAACACACCTAAAATTCAATACAATTTCATCCCAACTGACACCTGTAAACTGTTGAGACTGACACTTGGGCTTAGTGTCAGCCATGCAAATGATGTGTTACTGATATGTGTGAGGTATCAGTCACTGCCCTCTACCGTCACACACTGATGTGTGACACGTCAGTAACTGTCACGCTTTGTGTTGTATCGACAGAGCTTTTTTTTTGTTCTTTTATTCGTGTTTCTCCATCATTGGTTTCTTTATTTAACCTAACCTCAATGTTTTCCTCCCTTATTCTCTTCAATACATTTTTTTCAAATGTTGTCACTTTGTTTTGGTCACTTCTGTTAAAGGTTTAGTTCTAGACTCTCAATCCTTCTCTAACATACTCTGTCACTACTTTCGTAATCATCATCACTCTGTTATGAATTTTTCAGGTATATTTTCATTCACTCTTTCATTCACTAGAACTTTTGGGCATGAATTTTTTCCTTTCCTTTCTAGCAAATTTGCCGTCCAAGACGGCACTGAAGATCCAGCACGACGAACGTTGCATAATGCATGAGTAATACTTGAGTTATATGTCACATATGAGTCACACATGAATCACACATACATCATACATGAGTTACACAATGCGCTAAACGAGGCTGTGCACAACACAAAATGGCTCTTGCCTCGCGCTCTTTGTTCACTGATGTGCTGACTATATTTTCTTTTTCCAAGAGTTCACAAACATTGACTTTGCTGACTAAATTTTCTTGTTCGCAGTGGAGTTCGATAGCATACGCCTGTGCAGGTCGACATTTAAGGGAATATTTCGACATCTTGTATGTGCATGCACGTTCACCATTGTATCATGGAAAAGGTATGACGAAAAATTCATTATTGAAGAAGCTTGCAGATCATAACGAATTGAGCGGAAAGATTCATAATGTTCTACATCAAAAAAGCACCATGATATACTCATTTGGTTTCTAAAGTTTTGCAACATTCATGGACATCGAAAATTTATATCATGAAAAAAAATTGAGAATCAGATAACTGCTTAAATTTAAAGAGCATTATTAACGATCTCTCCCACAAGTCTTGTGACTTCGTATCAACCCAAAGATAGCTTACCAAATCCCAGAGATGGTTTTCCTATTTAAAAATTCGCACAACAAAGTGCAGTGCCTCTTAGGGAGTTTTGCTTTTGTACCTGTGTCTAAAGTTTAGAGCCTCGACTCTTCATCCTACTGCAATATTTTGAAGTTTACGGCATGGGTCTTGGGTAGCAGCCCATGAATTTAGGAATCAGCTCGTTTCTGTTGTCAGATTCTATTCTTTGAGGCACAATTCTCTGCTATTCATTTCATGTTCTCTATTTTGTCTCCCATCACCACCCTCTCTCACTACATTACTCATTCAGCAACATTCCTTCCTCCTTATCTCATTCCCTGTGCATTCCACAAAATTATTCCTCACTTTCCTCCTATTCTAATCTAACCATCCTGTTTAGCTCTATTCCATTTATAGTGCTGGTTCCCCTAAAGTTGCATTCTCTCAATCTATTTCTCTGCCTCATTACACATGGGTGAACTATCTTACTACGTTTTATTATTTTACAACCATTGAATATGTTCCAAAGCAATATGTTATTCATGCTGCTCCTCGCACAAGTCGTCCCCAAGGCATGAACTAATCCCGCTCAATAAGAACTCCTTCGCGTTTTTCCCACTTTTCCCCGGCAGGTACAAGGGGAATAACGATTCTTGAATAATTTATTGGCCTGAAAAATACGCTTAACGCTACAGTAAACTAACATTAAATTTAAAACGAAAACTAAAGCTTAATGTTCACAAGTATTCAGTCACCGTTTTTTCCGCATTTGTGGGATGTAATGAAAACGAATAGATTTAATTTAACTTTCGTTAATGTATTCATTTTGAACATTGGTAAGCTTGAATTGAACAACGTTTATCGTTATAAAAGATCAGGTATCGTCACGCAAAAAATTATTCTCCAAAAAACAGAGAATTGTTTATTGCCTATTCAAGACAAGTGTAAAATCGTCAGGCAAATTAACAAAAAATTCCAGGAAAATTAGCCAAAATAGGAGGTAATTTGCACTAATTCGGCATTAAAGTTAGACTGGGTCAGGACAAAGGTCATTTAGCCATAGACAATAGATGCCAGCACTTCCGAACCACCGATGTTTTTTCAATTTTTTCGCATCAATATTGCACCACAGAGTGAGCATCGAGATGCTTTCCTGTGAGCAGAAGACAAAGCTTTACTTGCCGCACAAGGGAAGCCTGTGAGTTCAAGCATTAAAAGTAAATTAGTATTAAGCCTTTAAAATGCAATGTGCCATCAGCTGCTAAGTAAAAAGTCAAAACTTCAGCGCCTATGCTCTCTAAGTTTCATGGTGATGCTCAAAGTTGCGTCAAGTCTTTATGGGATTATCGAAGTTTTATGAGAGTTTAAAACTTTGTTGTTCTTAATCGGCTTCAACTTTTGCGAAGAGATGCCTGACCTCGACTCTAAATTTACTACAAGATCTGCAGTGGTTCATTCATTCATCAGAATGAAACTTGTAAATCTATTGAGGTTTTCTACAAATGAAAAAGTTACATACACGTTCTTCAAAGTTCAATTTTCAAATATAACTAACACAAACAAAAAATCATTAAATAACGAAATTTGCTGTGGTTCCAGGGAATAATAGTGATAACTGTGCAATTGAATTAAGTTGATAAAGAACTAGTAAGAAATTAACTAACAGCTGTTAAAATTAGTGCTTTAAGCAGAGTGAGGCTGGGTGGTGCATCACGGAGACATGAATTATATATAAAATTCTGAGAATTTATAAAAAAATATTTTGATCGCCTGTAATTCGAATGTTTTAAAACGCTGTCGATCAAAATATATTTAAAACACTGTGGAATATATTTAAGAGCATTCAAATGATATAAAGTTTGTTAATTAAAACGCTATATACCGAACATGCTGAGGAATTAAATGTACTCAAAAGACTTTGAAATGAAAAATATACATTGTGTGTACGTAAAATCGTGGAAAATTATGCATATCTGTAATATTTTAACATAACTCAGAAAATGATCGCTCACATGAAACAGAAATACTTTTACAAATAATAACAAAAGCATTCTGAAACGTAAAAACAATGTTCTATAACTGTGCATAAATAACGAGCGTGGCTTTAATAATCTACGATACATGTTTCATCACAAAATTATTAGTAAACCTCAAAATCATATAACATCGTTAACTTAAATAATCAATTGAAATTAAATACCAAGTTTGTGTTTAACTTCAGTTGTTTTTTGTGCTGATCAAATGTGAAAAGCAGATTTCTGTTTGCTTATTTCATTTTCTGGATACCGAAACAATCAATCAATAATTTGCTGTTTAGAAGTAGTTGAATGGTAATAACAGGATATTGTCGTTTTAATAATAATAATAAAAATATCATATGATAATAACAATAATATAAATACAACTATATGTATAGTAACAACATAATAGTTTTCAATGAAAACAACAAGACATCATTTTCAGTGAGTGTTCATCGAAAGTTGTTATTTTACTCCAAATAAAATTCAGTGATTGGATTCTTTGCAACCGTTGACGTGTAAGCTTGAATAACATTTTTTAATTTGTGATTTTTTCGAAAAACTTCTGCTGAGCGATACGGATGGAATTTAATAATTTTAGTTCGTTGAGACACGATACTCATCGCACGAAAAAATTTTATACGATATTCGAATAGACGTTAAATATATCATGTAATCTAACGTTCTTTTAAAAAATAGCAAAGATGACAGAAAATATCCAAAGATGATTAGAGTATGGAGTGTACATTAATGTTTATCTAAATAATGCGATTGATGGTCATATTCATAGAGAAAACACATATGGAAATCCATATTTATGGCTTGGACGGATTTGCAGTCAAGTTATCAGCATTGAAACTTGAGTAATCCGTGATTCATAAAATTTTCACATGATAAAATTACTTGTTAACAATAATCAATATAGAAGTGAACAGTTCCTTGAACGTCATCAATTCTTAAATATTTTTAAATATTTTACCAGTTGCATAAGGGTCTTGCCCAATAGAATCAGAGTTAAGCCTGAACCGTTTTTATTTACTTTTGTTTATGATACCTTTTTCTCATGGTTATTTTCTCAACCACAAGCCAGGTTTTCCTTCCTCCGGTTTGAAATCTGTACAAGATTCGTAGATGTGTGAGTGCGAATAACGTATTTTTCTAAACCTGATAATAATAAAACTTGTTACAATATCACGAAAGGGTCACAGAAAAGGCGTAAAAATGTTTCATGATAAAAACAACGTTGTATCAAATTCTATACATCAATTTTACTGATATACAAAATTTCGTTTCTTTATATTTTTTTTTTTACGGAAGGCTAATCCATTCAGTGGCTGAACGGATTAACTTTGCTGTACCCAGAGCTTCAGAATAACCACTATTATTAAAGACCAGGTTTCGACATGTATTTGATAGACTTGCGTCGGAAAGAGCGGAATGTATTCCTTTCACTTCATCTCACTGAGCTTCAACCAAATACTGTTTTTGATGGGTGCCTTTATTGAAGTCAGAGGACTTCCTGAAAAAAATGATTATTATTCATCTTGCTGTACTTTTCTCAATTGGCGTTTCGACTGGCCGCCTCTATTGATGTAGGAAGACCTTGCTAATGTGTCATAAATGCTTTTAATTTCTGAAGCGTAGAGGCTAATTCATAGAACATTTCCATCGCAAAGCATAGAAATGCTGTTCGTAATGTAAAATGAAATCTTCCTAATCAGACAAATTGACAGACTGTGCAAAAATTTGTAGGAAAGAAAAATGATTCCCAAGTCCACCTCTTTGACACGCGCAACGTCCAAGTTTATACATGGATGAACTCACACAAGTTGTCCTGAGAAATGTACTCACTCTTTGACTGACCAATACTAGGAAAATATATCAAAGTTTTTTATGACACATAATTCTCACGATTTTTATGTCATTTTCTTCTAATTTAACTCAATAAACGTATATCTTTATCGATAAAAATGTAAATTACAACAAAATATATGAGTAATGGCCAGTCAAAGATTGGGTTCAATTTTTAGGGGTCAGAGATCAGAAAGTTTCATGTGGCCCAACAAATTGCACCCATTGCATTCCTGTCTCATAAGTCATTGCGACACAAAGAAAAAATAATCCCGCATTAATCCAATCACTCGCCTTAGTCCACGGATTACTTCTGACATACATCATGGTCAAAGTTTCTTCCTCAAGTAATCTCTTCATTAATAACAATGAAAACTATCAAACAATTTACTAACGATCTATAATCAATCAATAGAAAATAGACAATTGAGACACCAATGATGAATGCATGAGATCGTATCATCACGCAGTCCTTCCCCAGCCAAGTGACAGCTGTCTTGAATTCGAATGCAAAAAGAGCGTAAAAATAAACTGCATAGAGATCAGAGTTCATCGCCGTCGGCAGTTGACAAGTCTGTCGTGCGCGAGAAGAGTAGCTCGGTGAGGAAGATAGGAAAAACAGTAGATAGAAGTCAAGAACCGTGCAGGGTAGTAAAGGAGGAGAGGGTAGTAAAGAGCAGTAGAAGGCAGTAGAAAAAAGAAGAGGAAAGTTAGGGATAGAAGATAACGGTAGAAAGAGGTAAGGAGAAGTTGGGGTTAGTAGAGATCAGTAAAGGGAAGTTGAGAGAAGTTGATGGTTGTAGAGAATAGATGTGGGGAGTTGAGTGTAGTAGAGAGCAGCAGAAGACAGAGGAGGGTAGTAGAGAGTAGTAGACGACAGCAGGTGACAATAGAGCAGTAGAAAGGAATTAAGAGTGGTAGAGAGCAGTAGAGGGGAGTTGAGGGTAGCAGAAAGCAGTAAAGGGCAGTACAGGGTGCATAAAGTCCAGGATAGTTGAGTGCAGAGCTCCTTACTGTTTACTGTGACTGACCAAGTGATGCTCACTTCAAGCAGGTGGGAGAACGCAATAATTTGGACAACTGGTGAGTCCCAGCCAGCGTGGTGGCGGGTATGAAGGGTGGAGACTAGACTCGCGTAGCAACAGGTGGTGTGCGGTCTGGATGTTTATTGCTCTTTTTTATGTTCGTGTCTTTTATGATTCATGTGCGTTACATAAGCAATAAGTTTCACACGTACGTACTGTTCCAAATAATATTAAAGCTATGGTTTTGAATTCGTCTGCAAAAAGAAACAAGCACGGAAACAACTGGGAGCAAACACATGATGAAATGAAATAGATATTCAAAATTCTCTGTGCAAAAATTAATTCTGGTGTTTTATTAAGTGGGTTAATATGTTATAGAATTCATAGTTATAGACGTATTTATAGAAGTAGTGCTTCCCAGTTTTCTTGCTTTCGAAATCTAACTGCTGATCACGTGATAGCACTCGGCCTGTTACGATCCCGGAATATTAGCATCGACGCTGCCACACGTGAAGGAGTTTAGTACCTATTCATATGAGGAGCTGGAAGCTATTTTTATCGTGAGTTAGAAAATATTTATGTGAGGAGTTAGAAACTAATTATATTAGGAGTTGAAGTTTTTTATATGAAGAGTCTAGAACCTGCTTATACAAAGAGTTTGCAACCTATTCATGCAAAGTATTCTAAAACTATTTATATAAGGAGTTTGGAATCTATTTACGATTCTTAACACCGTTCTACTACAAACAAGCTCGCTTGTGTACGCAGAGATAGCACGGAAGAAAGTAATATTACAGTTACTTAATGAACCGTCTTTTATGAAGAAATTTACTGATATATCACCTACTGACTAATACGTTCAAGCAAGCACGTTGGTTTAATTTTATAAACGATGTGCTAGCCATGTTGTTGCTGCACAAGTTTTTTTCTAACCATGCCTTGTATTTCCATAATCATTTGTCTCAAATATTCGAATTTCAAAAGACAAGAACATTCACACCCACACTCATACCTTTAAAGTATCTCGTTGTTTAAGATGTTAGTTTCGCCACTTTGTAATTCACTGAGAATGAACCCAGTATTTCTGAAGTTTCGGAAAAACTACTGTACTTCTGTAGTTACTAAGAAAGGAACCTGTATTACTGACATTTCTAAAAAAAATACTGCATTTCCGTAAATTACTAAGAATGGAGTCCGTATTATTGAAATTTCGTAAAAAAAACTGTATTTTTCTAAATTACTAAGAAATGAACCATTATTTCCGAAATTTTGTAACAAAACTTGTGGTCCTTGATTAAAACTTCCAGATTCAAGTGTTTTGAGTGCTTCCGAGAAGAATAATTGTCTCCTAGAGTTATTTCCTGATTTTGCAACACTTTGGCCTACTAGAACTAAGCTGAACTTAATACCTGCTCAAGACCACCCCAAAAGTCACCCTAATTCCAACACCAAGCCATAGTTGTATTTTATTGCTACTCTTTACACGACTGGATTTGGCAAACTTCAGTTCGAAGCACACTTTCATAACCTAAATTTTCTAAAAAGAAGGTGTCAACTCCCCAAAATATACACTCACTCTTTGGCTGCCTGTTACTTTTATGTATATTTTGTTTGATTTAGGAGCTTATCGACATAGACACTAGTCTAATAAGTCAAATTAAAAAATACAACACAATATTTAGGAAAATTCAATGTCATATAAGATAACTTTAATGTTCTCACCCTAGTTTAGTCTCCCCCTAGATGGGCAATCAAAATTTGAGTACATGTTTTTGGGAGACCCTTTAGTCGGATGCAAGTTTCATTTCCAGTATTGCGTTGGATGCAATAAAACCTTGAAGCAAGAGAGCTTCCGCTCTAAACTTGCATTGCGTGATTGAAGAAAAGATCCTGACGTACTTTCCTTGGTATTAATACCAATACTTTCTTGATTTTACGGCAAGAATCATACAGGGATTGTATTCGTTGCGCTTATATACGAGTACGGAATGTTTTCAATACTGAACAAATTATTTCTATGAAAGTTTCCCGACGTGTGTTCACTACAAACAGTTGGATTACGCAAAATTTAGAAATGAGAAGAATTTTTTGGGCAGTCTGAATTTTGAGTTAAATTTTTATTTGTTTCAACTCAGCTACCTGTTTAAACAACAGTAAGTTAATTGAATAATTATTATTAACTAAACTTCGCATAGTATTCACGGTTAACAGTCTGCGTAATAAGAAATAATTGCGATTCATCATTGTAAATTTCCTTATGTTTTGAAGTCAGATCTCTTGAAGAAACTCTATCGTCTCATGGAGCCTCTGGCTGGACCACTAAAAATAAAGCTGTCCCTACGGTCGAAAACAGTTGGTGCATACAACTTTTGATGCAAGTCGAAAACACTCGTACAGAATGAAAAAGCCTTAAAATTGGACTCATACATTAAACTTTAAAAAAGTACGAGAAATAGAGATAAGGATTAACTTCCCGAATGTTTTCAGGAGCAATAAAGCTGAAAGTTTTTAAGTTTTTTAATATGTACCAACTGTTTCCGACCAGAGGAAGTATATACTTGAAGGCACCTTAGGACCAGGAGGGAATGACAAAATTTCGCTCCTGCATGGATCTTAGATGATTCTTTTCGGTGTTTTCTATGCCATATTCAACGTGTCTCAATAACTAAACAGTAAAACTAGTCACGTAGACTAGAGATTGTGAGTCATTTTCTATTTCAATAACCAGTAATACAATTACACACTTGAAAAGTTTATACTTTTACTTGCTTCTTATACATAGAGTCATACTAGGAATAATGCAGAGCCTATTGTAAAAGGTAAATTAACAGATGTAATGTTTTATAAAAATCTGACGACAACCTTTCTCAATGAAGGAAATATGTTTACCTCAATACTTATCACATTGAAGGGAAAATGTTTATCATAATGAATGAAAAATTTTATAATGAAAAAATCTTTAATATAACGAAGAAGAATGATCATCTTAATAAAGGAAAAAATATTTATCGCAATGAAAGAAAATAACTTATCTTAATGAAGGAGAAATAATTATCTAATCCTTCAAACCAACAGTACTTAGCACGACGTTTGCCAACATAGCTTGAAGCTTCCTCCTGATGCTGGAGGGGCTGCCAAAGGAGTACTTGGCTCACTTGTTCATTAATATTCAGACGCTCAGACTTGCTTTGTTGTCAGTTTTAGAGACAAGCCCTGCAGCTAAACCTCGACTGCAAAGCCTAACAGCTCTTCCTCCTCTACTTCTTATTTAGTATCTACTTGCCCTCCTCTACTTCTTATTTAGTATCTACTTGCCCTCCTCTACTTCTAATTTTGTATCAACTTGTCCTCCTCTACTTCTAATTTTGTATCAACTTGTCCTCCTCTACTTCTAATTTAGTATCTACTTGCCCGCCTCTACTTCTAATTCAGTATCTACTTGCCCTCCTCTACTTCTAATTTTGTGTCTACTTACCCTCCTCTACGTCTAATTTTGTATCTACTTTCCTTCCTCTACTTCTAATTTTGTATCTACTTGTCCTCCCTTACACCTAATTTTGTATCTACCTGCCCTCCTCTACTTCTAATTTCGCATCTACTTGACCTCCTTTTCTTCTAATTTTGTATCTACTTGCCCTCCTCTACTTCGAATTTTGTATCTACTTGCTCTCCTTTACTCCTAATTTTGTATCTACTTGCCCTCTTTTACTCCCAATTTTGTATCTACTTGCCCTCTTCTACTTCTATTCATCCTACTCTGCTTCTACCTTCGTATCTAGTTGGTTTTCTCTACTTCTATTTGAGAAAATTGGCCGGATGCAAAGCCAGAAGTTATCAGGGCAAACACTAAACCCAAATTTCCTCTCACCTCCCGCTTGCTGCAATGATTTTGATATGTGAAACCACTTCCTGCAATGTTTTAAGTACATTTTACCTCTGAGTGCAACCATTCATCATTCAAATATCGGTTCACAGCTCACAGTTCTTTCAATCTCCTTCGACATCATTATTCTAATGAAATTATTTTACTATATTCCACGAGAACCTCATCAACACCATTTCTATTAGCCACAACTCCATAATCATGCCCAAAACTAACACCAAAACTATTCTCAATTATTCCCCTAGAATCATTTCACCACCATAACATGTTCTTGCCATCAGCTCCTCCACAGNCTCTCATAAATCTTCACCTCGCACTCATTACACCCTCAACACTTCAATGCTCTCTTCGGAGCTCCGGTGCTTGAATCCCTTGCTAACTCAGCGCTATATTCCTGCCCTTACGCCTTACTTCCACTGCAATAACATTCCACTTCCACTGGAAGCCTTCATTTCTTTTGTCTTCCTCTCCGACCTCTCACTCAGTCTCCCTACATTTCTAATTTTCTCACACACCTCCACGTTATTCTTAGACCATAATTTCTCTTGATTCCCTCGATTCACTCACCCATATCAAATGGGTCATGCATCCATCCTATACTATGTACAATGAAAGCCGTAGTGTAGGAGCATTTATGAATAGAGAAAAATGTTTCTGTTCCCCCTATTTTTGTATGGGATAGGGAAAATTAATCCTAAACCAGCCATTACTAAAGACCTGAAAGGCAGTGTTTATTGAAGGTTAAGTATTGATTTCTCAATGGAACGGGTATACATGTATTGTACACATGGTATTTTGGATACCAAATGCACCGGATTAATATAAAATGAGTAATTTTTCTCGCTATTAGCCTTCTTTCTTTATTATGCGCATTCAATTAAAAAAAAGACCATATCGACTGAAAAGTGGAAAAAAGAAATTCAAGAAAAACACGTACGTTTTTTTCATGTGTGAGTGTGATAGTTACTTATACTAGTGCAATGCCCGTTAGTAATTTGTTCCCAAACGAATCAATTCAGTTTTGGGCTTGTGAAGAGAATCAGTTTTCTATCGGACGAACAACGTCTTTCTTGCTGTCGAAGCCTTGCTGCTAGAATCTAGAATCTAGTCAAGTAGTTCATCGCTAGTAGATCATTGATAGTAGATCATTGCTAGTAGATCATTGCTTGTGCAATGCCCGTTAATAATTTGTTCCGAAACGAATCAGTTTTGGGCTTGGGAAGAGAATCAGTTTTCTATAGGACGAACAACGTCTTTCTTGCTGTCGAAGTCTTGCTGCTTCTCTCTTACGGTTGGACACGTTTCTATCTATGTTGGCCTTTTTTCGCGAAATTTTATTCTGAAATATCCTTTATTATCTCTTTGAAGCTTTTCAAGAAAATCACAATTCCGAAAACAATAACTCAATTTCCAAAATCGTTGGCCTTATACTAAGTGGTAGCCAGGTTACTGGTCAAACTAATTTAAAACTTTTTTTCACGTTATCAATTAAAAATATCAAAGCATCATGATGAATTTCAACAGAAAAAGGTCCAAAGAAAATTTCTATTTCTAAAAATAAACCGATTGTGTATTCTGGATACCATAATGCAAGTGAAAGGGAATTGAATTGCCACAGAAAAAAATGAAATAGAATGATTTGTATTTCTTAAGCTTTATCCTTGTTGCTATCAAAGCTATCGATTAGAAGAGTGGGACACACGGACAGACGGACACGACTCTTATTATAGTATAGATTTGACGCTTCAGCACTTTGTCAGTAGACGAATCAGTTGCAGCTCAGAAAGACATAAATGGCAAACAAAACAGACATTACAAGCTTTTAAAATTTTCTGAAGATGAAAATTGATTAACTGGCTCCAAATTTATTGCCAACGTATTGGAATTAAAAAGAATGTTCCTGAATATAATAGAACCTGTCTTAAAAAATTCATAGGACGAGGTCAACTTATCATTCCACTATATAATAATACAGTTTTTTGCTTGCTTCTTTGATCTGTCTCTTTGTCACGCTCTTAAGGATTTAGATAGGAGAAAATTCGGTAGGGTAACATGAATTGTACTGTGGATAGCAAAGGCACATCCTTCAATATGGAAACTCCTTCGCAAAGCCTGCGTCTACTGGTAAATCAAACGAAAAGATTTAGTAAAAAACACATGAATCTTTACGTGTGGATCTACTAGTATTTTAGAGTTCTACGTTTGTGAGCTTCTACAACACTGCGCTCCTGGTGGTCCATGCAATAAGGGAAATATTGACTGAAATTAAATTCGCGCCTGCGGAGCTTCAACGGACACTTTCTACAGCATGTGTTTGCTGTTGACAGGCTGGTCAGCTGAACCCTACTACGACCAGCGTCCTCTATGAAGTCTATTAGAAATCATTTACTTCAGTCCTACACTTTAAATGTTTCGTTTTACAGTAGGGCAAAATTCCATTAAAACACGATTTAAGGATAAGTGATAATTTACGTAATATTTCATTCAGTGAAGAATCAACTTGATCGTTAAAGGGTTAAGCATGTTGTGTAGAATTAGGAGGAAGCTGGAGGCGAGGGACTGGAAAACCTTTCCACTCTACGAGATTGTAATTTCATTGGTATGCTCATGTGCAGGTAACATTTGTCAACAATTAATATGCATCGGTTCATTATCATCATCATTATTAATAATGAAATTGATCTCATTTCTATGGTTAGTTGCATCATTGGCATGGATAACATTATCAATACCATTATCATCATTGTTATGATTCTTGAGTTTATTCTTTTTATTACTATTATCATTATTAATATTATTACTAGTGTCAGTACTATCGCCATTACCATTGCCATCATTATTAGCATTATCATTACCATTACAATACAGGGTGTCTCAAAAAAAATGTACTCACCCTTTAAGCGTTGCTAACATGCTGTCTTCTTTGTGTTGCAGGTGTGAGGTTCGAACCTTTGCGAACATGATTAAATGTGATTAAAGAATCATGTTCGCAAAGGTTCGAACCTCACACCTGCAACACAAAGAAGACCATGTTAGCAACGGTTAAAGGGTGAGTACATTTTTTTCAGACACCCTGTATTATTGTCATCACTATTACCATTATTTCCATTGCAATACTCTTGTCATCATTATTACCATTATCATTACCATTGCAATACTGTTATCATCATTATTACCACTATCATTATCATTGCAATACCGTTGTCATCATTATTACCATTATCATTATCATTGCAATACCGTTGTCATCATTATTACCATTATCATTGACATTGCAATACCGTTGTCATCATTATTACCATT
>VCRD01004817.1:57175-70685 GCA_006783055.1 Trinorchestia longiramus
GAAGCCAGCTTTGCGCTCAACAGTTACGAAACTCTGAGAACATGTTACGGTTCTGCTTGTTTAGACACTGCCGGCAGTGTGATCAGTCTATGAACATCGTGTGTTTGTGTTGCATTTCTCTTTTCAGGGAGAAATGTTGTTGGGAGAGAGTAAAAAGCTGCCCTCTGACACACACATCCCGTCGCCAATGTGATCTTCATCCGAGGGTAAGTTTCTTCTTTCTCCAACTGGAAGATTTTTCTACCACGTGGGGCATCAGGCGTCTGTGACATCAGCCCTCTCAAAGACTCACGTAGATCTTAAGGTACAAATGCTACTGACACGGAAAGTATATTCGATTACAATTGTTTAGTATTCACCACATATCAAATAATAAATTGTTATAATTTTCTCATGGAATGCCTTAACATGTCAGCAAAACTTCAGGTGTCACACCTGATTTCCGATACGTCCACTACTCCAAAATCCGTATTTCTAGCCGGCAGAATCATTGACACGTTCATGGTCAGATGGGCTAGAGGGAGCAGAGCTCGTCCGTCAGTAAACAGATCTTGTTTTCAACGCCCTGTCCTCAAAACAAATGAGCTTTAGGCCGTAAAATGTCATCGGCTTCAACGTTTGGGTTTTGACTGAACGTCGGTGGCGTCCGACGCACATGCTAGCTTAACCGCGCCTAGCTTCTGACTGACGCGTGCTGCTGAATTTCCCTCTTGGAAATCAGTCAAAATTACATTAGTGTCAACAGGGATTGTCACTGGCATCTTAATTGGTTTGCATTAGTTTGTTTGGATATCGGTTGTGCGAATGAAACGAGTCCGCTACCGTCACCAGCATCCTGTATCTTTGATACGAACAGTTATCATTATTTTACCCCTAGAAACCTTTATTTTTACAGAATTAATAAGGTATAATATATTTTACATCTATACTATAATAAGAGCCACGTCCGTCTGTCCCTGTGTAACACTTCTAATCGATAGCTTTGATACCAACAAAGATAAAGCTTAAGAAAAACAAGAAATCATTCTATTGCATTATTTTTCTGTGGCAATTCAATTCCCTTTCACTTGCATTATGGCATCCAGAATACACAATCGGTTTATTTTTACAAACAGAAATTTTCTTTTAACTTTTTTCTACTGAAATTCATCATGATGTTTTGATATTTTTAATTGATAACGTGAAAAGAAATGTTTTGAATTAGTTGACCAGTAACCTGGCTACCACTTAGTATAAGGCCAGAGATTTTGGAAATTGAGTTATTGTTTTCGGAATTGTAATTTTCTTGAAAAGCTTCAAAGAGATAATAGAGGATATTTCAGACTAAAAGGCCAACATGGATAGAAACGTGTCCAACCGTAAGAGAGAAGCAGCAAGACTTCGACAGCAAGAAAGACGCCGAAGACTACCGAACGAACAACGCGAAATGGCAAGACGAAGCAATGCTGCTCGTATGGCAAAGTTAACGGGTACATATTGCACTAGACAATACAATGCATTGTATTGTCGGTACCAAAAGCACCGGACCACTATAAAACACGCCATTTTTTCCGTTATTAGCTTTCTTCTCCCACTCTGCCCTGTTATTGGTAGATAAAATAGAAAATGGAAGTTCTGTATACATTCATGAAAAATATTCAGATTTTGATAATACCACGGGTAAAAATGAAAGATGTATTTACTTCATAAATCCTGAATTTTGCAGGTCCACATTGCACTAGTAATAAATAAAAAATATCGTATTTTATTTATTTTTTCTTTGGTTACTCATTTAGTATTAGCAGACCCACACGTGAAAATTCACGTGTGCTTTACGGAATTTTTTCGTTTGATTTGCTAGTGAACGCGGGCTTTGCGAAGGAGTTTCCACATTGAAGGATGTGCCTTTGGTATCCACAATACATTGTTTACAATACATGGATACCCTACCGAATTTCATTCTATCTAAATCTTTAAGAGAGTGACAGAAAGAGGGACCAACCAAGCAATAAACTGTGCATTATTATGTAGTGGCACAGATATGCTTTTTGTTCCACCTTACTGTTGAATTAGATGGGGTAAATAAATTTGAAACCAGCTATTACTAAGGACCTAAAATGATGTGATGATCTTAGGTTAGGTATTAACTTCTCACGCAAGAGAAAGAGGGAGAAAGAGGGAGAGAGAGAAAGAAATGGAGATACATTGTTTATTAAAGATGTAGATAATTTGCATGCTGTTAAGCTGCACACTGATGTATCCTGATGAACATCGCTGATTCTGAGAGATTGATCTTGATTCCTCACAAAATTCATCAAAAAAATATAAAGATGAAATTTCGGACTGTTTTTCCACGATAAACCTGAAAATCTGATTTATTTATGGTCTTGAATAATTTTTTTTGTGCTACCTTGTTGAAAAATTTAACATCTGAGCTACGTTCATTCCTGAACGCCGATTGAATTTCATGGAACTCCATTTATTTTGAAGTTTCAGAAAACTTTTCCTCTGATGAAGATATTGATAGATGTATGCGATTTGAAAATAAAACAGAACTAAAATTAGAACCCTTGAAAATTATTCTGCAAAGCCCGAACGCATAAAATTATGCAAATTTTCCGTAAGTCAAAAACTCAGAAAAAAGTTGGGAATCAAGACATTCGTTTGGTGTTCTGAGGAAAAATTGTCCTAAAAATAATTCCGATGTAGCCTAATGATGTTCATCTAAGACTCTCTTGTATGTAGTTCTGTTTGTTACGGCTAAATGCTTAAACGTAAATGCAATCAACTGACGTATGTAGTCTGCTCTTATGAGCTAATCGATCTGGTAAACTACATAAATAAAGCACTTCAGACGCCTAATTAACATAATTGCCAACATCTGAATACTCTCACTGCGATATCAACAAGTCATTCGTTGCAGATATACCGTATAATAGATATTAATGACTTTCTCTGAAGATGGTGTGGAAAACATTTCAGCAGAAAAAGTCAGTTCCTACTAATTAAAGCGTGGAATACGTGATGAATTGAGTGAAAAAAATCTCTGTAAGAGTATAAGGAAACTTCAGTTTTCAAACTATGAAAGTACAAAATTTTCGGTCGGCATTGAGGCTAATTTTATAAGAACAAATTGCAAAAGTTATTTCGAGTACTTAACAGAAAAAACTACTCGACCCAGTCAAAAACAAAACCTGTTGGAGATCATGCATGGCATCAGCAGAACCTTCACTAGGTCTGGCCAGAAAAAAATTCCTTAAAAGCTCTAACTAATGGGCAGCGCGATAGCTTGTATGCACGTTCTGCTAAAGCATTGCTCGAAAATCAACGAACCACTTTCCGATAACGGAAACAGCTTGTTGTGGGCTGGTAGCAGTTGCTTCTGAATAATCAAATCCCCCATCTCCCCTGTTGAGCATGGTATGAAAGTGAAGAGGGGAGTTTAGGTTGAAACATTGACAGGGAGGGATCATGACGACTCCTGGACTCCAGGCGGTGTGNAGTAGAGCAGGATGAGTAGAGCAGGATGAGTAGAGCAGGACGGATTGAGCAGAATGGATAGAGCAGGATGGATAGAGCAGTTTGACAGCTTTGTGAACGATTTGTATTCGTGTATTCTGTAAGGGCTTTCTTTGAGGCAATTTTTATGTTCAATGATATGTAATTAACGTGCATTTAGGAAAGAAATATCTAAGACCTTAACATCAAATGTTCAAAAGAACGTGAGGCTCCTAAATACGGGTAAAGTTTTCTAACTTAAAATCCTCAAATTTCACTAATAAATTCCCAAATTGAATTTAAACTGACGCAAATTTATCAAGCATTTAACATTACTATTCATTTTAATAATGGAGGTATTTTTCTTTACATTTCAGGTGAAGAAAAACGGAGTATGAAAACTCTTTACGAGGCATGGGGGTTGCCGCCCTCCAGCCCCCTCTACCTCCCCCTCATATACTGCTACTCAACCAGATGTTCGAAAGCAACGTTCATGTAGTGCGTAAAAAACGTTTTCCTCTCAGTTTCATTCAAACGTTTTCTAGCGTAACAATATGTTTCCAAGTTTTCAGAGTTTCCTTCAAACGTTTTCCATGCGTTATTTTGTGAGTTTCATCTAAACGTTCGTCAGCTTAACATTATACTTCTATTCCTAGTACCAATTACGTCAAATATCAACGAAATTCATTTTCAACATTTTTTAAGCATTTCTCATACGCTTTCCTAGAGTTAGAAACATTTTCGCTGTACATGCTACTCAATATTTTCAAGCTCAATTCGATCTTACAAGCGTGTGTATATTTATATTTTTCTACATTGTCCAACTTTCTTGAACGACTTTTGACCAAACATTTCAAATTTTACAAACTTTGTAAGAACTATATTCAAATTATTTAAAACGCCTTCAATGTTCTGTCGATTCTAAACAGCTCTGTAGCGTTAAATTCACAATATTTTTGAACATTTCTATCTCTTTCTAAACACCATCATAACATTCTAAACTTTTTACTTGTTTCTCCCATAGCAGTAATAAAGCGATCTATTTAAAAAAATCAAAACTTACTAATAAAATACTTATTAAAAACATTTTATGTACACTAAACAACTAAAAGTTTCTTCTTTTTTTGGGAACTATTCAAATATTCTGAAAATGTTATAATTCTTCTAACGTTATTCAACGTTCTGTAGACATTTCGTACATTCCCCGTAACACTACACAATATCCAACACTTTTCATCTTTTTGCTACCACTATTTTTGTATATGTAGTGGTAGTATAGATCATTGTTTGATCAGTCACTCAAAACCTCCAATAATCATCGAATAAAGTGAATCAAACGCCCCTTAAGACTTCCAAAAACACTTGTGGGCAGAAATAAGAGACGTGTTGGTGCTCCAGTGGTGTAGGTGCACACAGCGAGCAGTCGGTGGACAAAACTCTACTTATTTCCTCATCCATATATCTTTTATCTTCTAAGGAATGTGGGAATTACGTTCAATTGTTCAGTTTATTTTTCTTTTTATATCAAACTTCAACTAAAAAAGCTTTCTTTGTTTTATCGTCTTCACTTGGTCACATTACCATGCTCAAATTACAGTAAATATCAATGACTAGACAATGTGGCTAGACTTATTTTTTAGTTTTTTGACTTGTGTTATGCACGTGTTACTTGAGTTGTATTGTGCACTCTATTACTTGAGTTGTATTGTGCACTCTATTACTTGAGTTGTATTGTGTTCTCTATTACTTGAGTTGTATTGTGTTCTCTATTACTTGAGTTTCAAAGATTTTGAAGGACGTTTGCAAGCAAGCTGCAAACGTTTTTTTTAAATGTTACTAAAAGAAACGTTAACATAATAGACACTTCTTGTGGAAACGTTTTTCATCGTATTTCTTCTAGTTCCTTCAAATTTTACAAATTTATCAACACTTCACAAGCATCACATTTGCAACAATTTGCTTGTGAAAACTTTCCAGTATTGTTTCTCACCTCTTCTCAACTCACATGTTTTCTTAAAATCCTGCACGCCTGTGCTGAACGCACCGAATTGTTTTCAATACATCAAACGTGTAACTTGACCTTTCTTCAATGTTTCTTCAGAAGATCTATGACTTTTTTAACCGATTGGACGTTTATGTAACGCGTTTATTCCCATATTTATTGTAAAATGTGGCCAAAGACTGAGAACAAGCATTGAAAACTGTCAAAGTGCTCAAGATTATGTAAAAAAATGTGTTAAACATACGGAGTCGTTTGCCTAATAGTAATTCTGGTCCTATATAGGATGATCCAAAGCAAAAGTTAACAGAAATTTTATTATTATTCACTGGTATAGACAATAATAATAATAACAATATTGTGGGCACCCTTTTTTGAGGTCACCCTGTATGGCACCAACCTTACCACGACCTCTTATACCTTTTTTAAAAATTCCTTTTTTTAAATCTTCCAGATTGCAAACATTTTTCTTCTAGCTTATGACCTATCAAACAATAGTTCTTAATTTTCCTTTTCCAGTGAGTACGAAGAATTTTACGTAGGAATAACACCTGCCAGCGAAGGTAGGAATAAGACTTGGAAGCAAAGTAGCTTATGAGTGTCCCGTGAATGCATTGGGTCACCGAAACATGACTGAATATTTCTCCAACACCCGCTGTGGAAGTGTCAAGCTGAACATGGAATATGTGATTTATATAATGTATTAGACGACATATTGCATCTTAGAGTGAAATTTTCAATATAGTTTTCCACTTCTCCCCTCCCCTCCCCCCTCACTTTGCCGACAGTCGGATCTCCGCCTCCGTCGCAACGACATGGACTGGTGAGTACTTTTTGTACTAATTTTTAAAACTATCAGTACTTTTTTCTACCACTATAGTTACCTATTTGTAATTCTATTGTAACCTATTTTTATACCATTAGTGCTAATTTCTGTAACAATTAACGTTTTTTTCTTATTCTATTCGTACTCATTTATGCTATTAGTACCTATTTCTAATGCCATGAGTAGCTATTCTAATACTATTAGTATTTATTTCTGATACCATAGGAACCTATTCCTGATATAATTAGCACTTTTTTATGATACTATTAGTACGCATATTTGATACCGTCAGTACCTATTTCTCATACAATAATTGTTAATACGATTAATTATGACGTTACTCTACGTTATGACAACAAGACCCCTGAAGCGACTCTCCTTCTGTGCAATACATTCCTATGACAACACTGCTACTTTCCTGCGTGTTGGGGGTGAAATGTACATATCTTGTACTTATCTTGTACATATCCTGTACTTATCTTGTCCTTATCTTGTACATATCGTGTACTGTGATCTGCAAGGCTAAAAAGAAGATTCATTGTGGTGAACGGTGGAGCACTGAGATACTACAGGGTGCAGCAACATAACTCCCTTTTTTTAAAGTAAAATTCATTTAAAAAAAGGAACTTATTTTGCCTCACCAAGTACAAATCCGAAAACCAGTGCATTTCTTTTGATGTGTACTGAAGTTGTCGTTGAGCTATCACAATTATAATACAACGCACAGGAAGTTGAAAACGATGGCTACAATGAAAGCCGCCGGGAACACCTTCCTTATTATAATGATCTTGAAAAGTACGCGCATAAAGTATGAACCTTCTGTTCCATTCTTGATAACCTCTGTGTGCTGCAGGCCTTCTAGCAAGTCTGTACTGTGTGCAGCACACGGGTGTGTACAGTGCAAAAGTCAGTACGCTGTGCAGCACACGGGTGTGTACAGTGCAAGAGTCAGTACGCTGTGCAGCACACGGGTGTGTACAGTGCAAGAGTTAGTACGCTGTGCAGGAGGGTGCAGAGTGTGCTGAGTGAGTAGTGTGTACAGAGTGTGCAGAGTGAGTAGAGTGGGCCGAGTGAATCGAGAGCGTAGAGTGTTCAGAGTGTGCAGAGTGAAAAGAGAGTGTAGGGTGTGTAGACTGTTCAGAGTGAATAGAGAGTGTAGAGTGTGTAGAGTGTTCAGAGTGACTAGAGTGTGTAGAGTGTTCATAGTGAATAGAGTGTTCCGAGGCAAACAACACAGCCAATACATATTTGCTGGTTTCGAGCAGTTGTGTCCCCCATTCATTAGCTTCACTCGCACGCAAGTATTCAGGTAAGGATCACTGCTAAATTTTCTAGAGCGTCTTTACCAAATTATCGTGTTTTCCAAGTCAATGTTAATCTTTGATCGTTGTTTGTATGAAAACTTGTGTCTGGGGAGTACAAGCCATTAAAAAGCTTTCCATTTTGTGCTGATTCCTAAGTTTGGTCTTTACAACTCTACTTTCATTGAATATTCATTATCAATTGCGGATATGTATAATTTTTATGCCTTTAATGGTGATAATGGTCTTTATAATTAAATTAATCTTCTTAACGATACAACTGATGGTTTATATGATACAACTTATGAATTTTAGGACGAAACGAATGGTCTCTATATTGTAATTAACGGTCTTTATGATGTAACTAACGGTCTTGAAATTGTAGAAGGTGGGCAACTAAGTTCCCACAGTTTTTTTAAAAAATTAAGTTAAGAAAATACTGTGAGAACCCAGTTACCAACTTAATAACTCATGATGTAACTAACGGTCTTGATGATGTAACTAATGGTTTTTACACTGTAGAAATGACAAACTAGATTGCAAGGCGAAAAACTTGGTCTCAGCAACAAAGCTGCGTGCCAGTTTCTACCTAAAAATGCAATAATATTATTGTAATCTCGAGTTTAACTCTTATTAGTGAAATATCAGCTCTATAACAATATACTTGAACATAATATAACTTGTGGAATCCCGTGGATTTTCATCTATAAAAAAGCCTCGCACAGTCTTGATAAATATTCTGATCAGTTTACGTCGAACCAGACAACATCTTTTTGGATGCGTTTCATAATTGTGAGGAAAATCTTATAGGAAATAGTTTGTGTCGTTTAAAATTTATTCGTACCGAGAAGCGCAGACTTGAACGCGCTGGTACATGAAGCATCAGAATAAGTTTTTCCCTTGATTCGATATGGTTATATACGGTTACATATACGGTTACATGTACGGTTACATATATGGTTACATACAGTTACATGCTTTGAAATACAGTTACATACATAAATTATTATTGTCAAAATTTTACTCTAATTGCTGGTAGTAAATTCAAAAATCAATGGTAAGTAATGATGGTAAATTAATAATTTAAAGGCAAATAATGAGGATAAATTCA
Organism: Trinorchestia longiramus; assembly: GCA_006783055.1. NCBI lineage: Eukaryota > Metazoa > Arthropoda > Malacostraca > Amphipoda > Talitridae > Trinorchestia > Trinorchestia longiramus. The sequence goes on from VCRD01004817.1 coordinate 65,890, forward strand.
GAATCAATGGTAAATAATGACAGAAAACTCACAAGATTTCAAGAGAACATGTAAGTTAGTGCACTCTCACTTGACTATTCTTTTGTTACCGCTGAGATGGCACACTAAGTGATGTATTGTGTCCAGCCAAATGTACACAGAATAAATCCGTGTTGGAAAATTACTTAGAAGTGTGAGCCCTTTCTCTTACGTGAGACTCTGTCTCTAACTTGAACGTGACGCAATATAAAGAAAAATTCTAATGTATAAGAAAGTTTTTTCACTTTCAAATTATTTCATAATGATAACGTTTTCTTCGTCCATTTTCTGGACATAATGCGTTAATCAGTAAAGGATCTAAATGAATTTCCATTGTTACTGTTGTACAAAGATTCATGGAGCTCTTGGACACGTGCAGGCAGACCTGTCAGGCGTAGCAGGAAGTTCACACAGTCCAGCGCGCCTGTGTGAGAGTTTGCACAGTCATGACTGCATTGCCTACCAAGAAGACGAGCGAACTCGAAGAAATTTAAGTATTTCTGTGGGTAACTGTTGAAAATTGGGAAACTCAGCGAAAATTCAATTGATCATGACACGCAAAAATAAAACTTTCAATTTTTACGGAAAGAATTCAACTTTTGTCGTGATTTTTTCGATTTTTTTCGTCATCTTACATACTACACTAGTTTGAGCAGCACCACAGAAGACGGAAAAAGTCATTGTGAGCATCTTTACAAGTCTTAAGATATAAGAGTTAAGAATCCATGTACTGTGCATTGATATTGTGCTGGGTGATATTGTACTGGATCATATATTGGAAAAAAATTGATTCATTTTTTGCTCTGTATCTCTCGTATTATTGATCGCAACGTTGTAATCTTATGCTCATTAGTACCGTCAATATTGTAAGGTTCTGAAATTTCTCACTGTTAATCCACACACGAAAACTTTTCTTTTAAATGTAGCTATGTAACTTTTAAAGCTGAAACACTGATTTTAATTTTTTAATAATTTATTCCGATGTGGTATTAGGTTGGAAAGACAGTGATGTTGTACACTCATTATGATATATTTGAGCCCTAAAAATATAAACATAACCCTAAAAAAATCACATAATACTGATTACTGATCTTCGCAATAGTTTCCTGATTTTCTTAAAGACCGGAAATTCTTAGACGTTTTATTATGTTTAAAACAAGATCTTCGGCGCGTGCAGTGTCCTCTCGGGTCAGAAAAGACGAGGGCAGACACAGAAGAGAGATATTCTGAGCTCTTTGTCTCAGTTCTCTTTGCTCTTTTTTAAAGTCCAAAACTGAAAAATTCGTGTCTAATTTCATACATACGCTTGAAATTTTTGACATCCTAGTGTAATAAAGTTCATTACATTACCTTGAACAGGAAGCATGCAACTATTCTTTTTTTACCGAGTCAATACAACAGATAAAAACCTTTAAATTTTTTGTTGCGATCGAAAAACTGGCCATGAATTCTTCGGCCTACAAACTAATACATCATGAATATGAAAACCAATGAGCCATGACTGTGTGTATCAATACATCATGAATGTGTGTACCAATACATCATGAATGTGTGTACTAATACATCATGACCGTGTGTACCAATACATTATGACCGTGTGTACCAATGCATCATGAATGTGTGTNNAGGTACTCTGACTCTGCAGGTACTCTGACTCTACAGGTACTCCTACTCTGCAGGTATTCCTACTCTGCAGGTACTCTGACTCTGTAGGTACTCCTACTCTGCAGGTACTCCTACTCTGCAGGTACTCTGACTCTGCAGGTACTCCTACTCTGCAGGTACTCTGACTCCAGAAATTCATTCATTGGATTCCGAATCAGTGGGTCCAGAAAATTAACTGGGAATCACGTATCAGCGACTAGTAAAGCTCGCTTTGTCATGGCAGCGATAATACTTGAGATTGTGCTCATTAAATACCCGGAAAAGTATTTATGTGCTTAACTTTTAGACTAGAACAGCAGTTTCTGATTTAAAATTTATAGATGGGGAATTGTTATCCACTGAACGTTGAATACCAAAGTCCGTAGATTTATTTCTTAAAATCGCTCCAAAGAAAAATGTCATTTATTCCTAACCTGTATACTTTTCATGCTTAATACCACGTTCCTGGAAAGGTTATTTAAATATTTCACAGTTAAACAGAAAACGAATTGAAGTGAATCAGTTAAAAACTTAGCCGTTTTTTAATGTTTACTTTTACTTTGCCATTTAGTGAAACCTGGCGTAAAATATAGGCTACTTAAATTCTGTCTTGGAATCATCAGTTATATTATCCTAAATACGTAGACGCCCTTGTAGTATGAAAACATTTTAAAATGTGCATTTGAACCTCGTCTATATGTAATTTAATAAAATTCTGAGAATAAATGATCATATTAACAGTTGCGATATAACGAAAGAAGTCATAAGCAAGTCTGAAGCAAGCAGTTAGAGAGTTAGGAATATCAAATTTGGAAATTATGAATTTTTGCCTGTACATAACTGGGTGCAGTTTCTGATGCACGTTGCATCGATTCTTTCCCTGGCTGCAATAACATAATCAATAAGATAATTTAACTCATTTTGATGGAACTCTTTTCTAAAGAAACATAATTGGCATTAGTTGCCTACGTTTCCAGGGTAAGAAGAATGATAATTGGGATTCCCTTTTTTTGCTTGTCCAAGATAAAAAGAGAGATAACTGAAATTGCCTTTTTCCTGTGTATCCAGAATGAAAAGAAATATAACTGGAATTGCCTTTTTTCTGTGTACCAAGGATAAAAAGAGTAATTATGGTATATACGAAATTCTTCGATAAATGATGATTTGAAATACGGAATTTAATAGCAGCTAATAAGAGTAAATTTGAAATACATGACAAATAATAATGACAATTCAAAATATTCCAGCACGTTGAGAGAGTCCAGCAAGTCTCTGGGTGACTGTTACTGATGAACTGACCTTATAAACGTGAGGTCTATCATCTACAAGCTATATGTACAGGCTAAAAAACCTTTTAATTTCAAAAATTAACTTTTGTAATAGATAAATTTCATATGACAGTTACTGTTGTATTACGTTCTATGTTACGTTTGATACGTTTTAACCCAATCCGAATTTTTCGTCGGTTTACCGGAGATAATCATCGATTTGCGGTGATAATCATCGTTTATAGTAGGAACTTCCGATGATAGAAATAGTACCGGTTATTACCGGTAATTATAGGTATTTCCAGACGATGAAATGTTCGCCGACGATATTGACCGGTCTTTACAGTCTTATTCCTACCGTCATTCCAAGCATAGGGAAAAGACGATAAAAATAGTATTTTTTAGATAATAATTACCGATTTATCGTAAGATATCATCGGTTTATCGTAAGAAAAGGCGATAATTACCGGTTAATTCTGATGAAAATTAGCGTCGGTCAGACGATAAAATTCGGATTGGGAAGTGATGTTTATTACGTTTGGGGCTACGTTTATTACACTCTATGTTACGTTTATTTCGGTGGCGATATATCAGCAACGAATTCCAAAAAGCGCGTCAGGGTTTGACGAATAAGTGACTTGACATTAACAAGTTTGTGGTTTTCCCCGTCAATTGACGAGAAATTTTTTTAACCCCCACTGGTTTTTCACCTCAATTGACGTTTTTCAAATAATTCAAATAACCTTCAAATAACTGGGTGAGTGGATTTTAAATGGTGTTTCCATATTTCTTAGGTGTTTTTTGGTTGTTTGAGGGAAAATCAGAAAAAACGTTTATGTGACCACGAACGGGTTAAGAAAGAATTCAGTGCTTTATAAGCGAGAAATAGAGGAGTGAAGTAAGGAGCATCACCTGAAGATAACACAAGTTTTAGGTTACACGACACCATTGACGGTGCAGTGTGATGTAGGGCGCGACTTGTTCTCGAGAACTTCATAAAATAACGCGTATTTTGCTAGGCACTTAATTATACGTAGGTCGCATTAACTGTGTGTGCTGTATTACTACACTTACAGTTCCACACGGCTGTAATACAGCAGTCTGTATGTGTGATATATCAGTCTAAGTTAGTAATACAGTGGTCTGTTTGAGTAATACAGCAGTCTGTATTCGTAATATATCAGTCTAAGTGAGTAATACAGTGGTCTGTATGAGTATTACAGTGGGCTGTATGAGCAATACATTACACTGTATAAGTAATACAGTAGTCTGTATGAGTCAATACTACACACACACACACACACACACACACACACAAAGCCCGCATCTGCATCATCACTCCACCTGCACCTCGCTTTCTACACTCGCTTGGTGTTTAGTAGATATATAGGTAGGTATTGATGGCACACACATTCATGATGTATTGGTACACACATTCATGGTTTATTGGTTCAAACATTCATAATGTATTGGTACATACATTCATGATTTATTGGTTCAAACATTCATGATGTATTGGTGCACACATTCATGGTTTATTGGTTCAAACATTCATGATGTATTGGTACACACATTCATGGTTTATTGGTTCAAACATTCATGATGTATTGGTGCACACATTCATGGTTTATTGGTTCAAACATTCATGATGTATTGGTGCACACATTCATGGTTTATTGGTTCAAACATTCATGATGTATTGGTACACATATTCATGGTTTATTGGTTCAAATGTTCGTGATGTATTAGAACACACATTCATGATGCATTGGTACACACGGTCATGATGTATTAGTACACACATTCATGATGCATTGGTACACACGGTCATAATGTATTGGTACACACGGTCATGATGTATTAGTA
>VCRD01004818.1:0-40829 GCA_006783055.1 Trinorchestia longiramus
CGCCTGTCGCTGAGGTGGTGAGGAGTCCTGGTACCAGCAGCAGAGGCAGCCACCAGAGATGACGGGTTATATGGCAGTAATCCATTCTCCAAGACTTCAGATCGATTTCTGAGAAACTAACATCAAATTTGAATGTTGTATTATATTGATTAAATGGGTTACTTCAACAGTTCATGTACTGATATATGTTAACTTCACTGTTTTTATTTTCTGAATAGCGTCTTTTATCATTCTGTGGCTGCGGGAGAAAGAGTGAAAGTTCAGAATCCTTTCTATGAGAACATTAACTATTTCTTTCAGGTTAAGCCTATCTGTAGAAAATTCCCACGGCGAATCTATCAAAACACATTTAAAGACAGTTCATGAACAAAAAGCGAGAATTGGTTAGCTTGAGCAGCCACCGTGGTCGAGTGGTCTGCAGCCCGTGTTCTGTATCGGGTCTCTGCTTCATGTAGAAAGACTGCGGGTTCGAACCCGGCCATGGACACGAGTTGTTTCTCGTACGCCGCGCCGTGCACTCAACCCGCTAAGCACTCAACTCCCCGCCCACGAAGACGCCCATCAAACAAACAAACAAACAATCTTGATTTCCAATCGACATTGGTTTAACAATTCTAAGAGTACGGGTGATGGTGAGCTCCATGCGACGATCCCGGGAGGTTGATGGGCGTCTTCATGGGCTTAGCGGGTTGAGTGCTCGGCGCGGCGTACGAGAAACAACTCGTGTCCATGGCCGGGTTCGAACCCGCGGTCTTTCTACATGAAGCAGAGACCCGATACAGAACACGGGCCGCAGACACCACTCCATGCGATATGGCGGGATCGTCGCATGGAGCTCACCATCACCCTTACTCTTAGAATGTTAACCTTAAGAATTTGAAAAACCAATGTACTAATGTCTATGTACTGTGTACTCGATTGGAAATAAAGATTGTTTGTTTGATACAGATTACGAAGTGTAATGGTTCCATGTCCCTCTCTAATCCCTCAGCTTGTGAGCAACAAGTTANAATTAAGAATGCCTCTAATTATGACAAAGTACACTACAATCATTGTTAATTACGTTTTTAATTATTTAGATCTGTCTCGATCCTGGCAGGTCATAGGCAGATTGTACGAACTTGATGATACGATGCTTACAGAAGGTGCTCAGCTCTGGTACCGTTAGACGTAGCACATGCAAATATTGATCAAACATCACATAACACATTGCATCAGAAACACTGGAAGGCAATTTGAAATGTGTACTGATCGTTGATCAACTGTTGGTATTGATCTCATGTACTTCTTTACGCCGGGTTTACCTCCGTCCTCGTCGTCAAGGTCTGGCAGTAATCGTAGCGTGTTCGAAACAAAAATTATAATTCAGGAGCAAATTACTTTCCGTCTAGTCCGGACTATGATTGCAGTCAGATGCAGGTGATATTAAAATGAACCGAGAACAAAAGCTGGACTGAATCACGTGATATTAAACTATGACCTGATCTATGCTCTGTAATATCAAACTATGAATCTGAAAGTTGGCTGTGATTGCTCATTAATATAAAAAATTCAGACGTGGGTCGATGTACGCTGTTCATGGTAGAAAATGTTCATTTAAATATGATCAAAATTCAATCCTTCACACTCACTGACGAGCAGCAAATTTTTATCATCAAAAACGTGTAATAACTTCACCTCGTCAACGTTACTGTGCAAAGAAAAGAGCGTTTTTTACTTTCTTGAAACAATTAATATTTTGTTACATTTCACACACGATCAAAATCACGAGACCTTTTAAATAGCAGTCGTTGGTGAATTTACAGTACATAGGTCGTTTGTGTTCATTGGGTCAGTCATTCTGGATATGGCCATGAATGTAACTTTTATTGAAGATGTAAAATTTTTCACATCAACACTATGTAATAAAACACCAGATGTCTCCTTAAATAAATGAATTTATATACATTTTTTCGAGTACAACTTCTCCTATGTTATTACAATGGAAATCTCTCTTAAATACTTGTAGTTAAATCCGAAGACTACCAGTCTTCGGATTTAACTATAGTCTTAACCGATGGAGTTAAATCCGTAGACTTTCTGATTAGATCTGAGAATCTCCTGCTCTAAGTTCTTCCTTCAAATACATGACATTAAAACCCGTAATTTTTAACGGGCATACACACTACTTTACCGAGGGGAACAAAATAATACAATACGTTGATTAAATCGCCAGATTGCACATTTATAGACCACGTACAATTACGAAAATTGGACTATATATAAACAATAGAACAAACAACTTTATTTCCAATCAAGTACACAGTACATTGACATTAATACATTGGTTTTTCAAATTCTTAAGGTTAACATTCTTAGAGTAAGGATGATGGTGAGCTCCATGCGACGATCCTGGGATGTGTCCATGGGCAGGGAGTTGAGGGCTTACCGATAAGTGCGAGCTCACGGAGCGAAACGAGAAACAGCTCGTATTCATGGCCGGGTTTCGAACCCGCAGTCTTTCTGCCCGAAGCAGAGACCTGATACCTAACACAGGCCGCAGACCACTCGACCACGGAGGCTGAAAAAGGTTAATAACATATCATATTTAATTGAAAAGTATATAGGAGCATGTATAATAAATACGTGAACAAAAGTTTACAACAAATTTCAAGATATACATACATTAATACTTCGTTGCATAGCCCTTATTATTAATTATGACTTCGAGACATTTATAGTAGTTCACTACCAGCCTTTTACAAGTTTTGGGCGTAATCTTATTCCATTCTTCAATACAAAGTCTTTGAGTTCAGTGATGTTATTGGAACCTTTCTTCTGAATCTTCAATTTCAATTCCCTCCACAAGTTTTCGATCGGATTCATGTCTGGGATTGACTTGGCCATTCTAAAATGTTTATCTTCTTCATCCTCAACTATACCTTGATTTCGTTTGCAGTATGCTTTGGATCGTTGTCTTGTTGGAATTTTCATCCACGCTTCAATTTTAACAAACGAGCTGAAGGTAGGACTTGCTCTTCCAATATTTTACTATATTGGAAGGAACCAGTAAAGGAACTTCACTGGTTCTTTCAATGATGTGAAGTTTACCTACCCCTGATGAGCTGAAACATCCCCACACCATGATTGAACCACCTCCAAACTTAACAGTGGGTATGGTGAACTTTGGTTTATACTCTTCGTTTTATTGCCTGCAAGCATGGTTTGTGCTGTTTCTCCCAAATAGTTCGATTTTGGTTTCATCTGACCACAGTACTGAATTCCAAAACACTGCTGTCTCGTTCAAATGGTCGTTGGCATATTTCAGCCTGGCCTTGACGTGACGTTTCTGGAGAAGAGGCGTCCTATGAAGGATGAAGGAGCGAAGACTTTCACGGCGTAGTGCCCTGCTGATCGTGTGTTTGCTGGCTTCAATCCCAGATGCCTTGAGATCATCCTTCAATTCTTCACGAGTAGTTTGAGGCATCTGCACTACTGTTCGAACCAATTTTCGAGCAGTACGGTCGTTAATCTTCCAAGGACGTCCAGTTCAAGGCTTGCTGAGAGTCGTATTCCGGCATTTCCACTTACGTATTATGGTTCCAAACGTGGCTATAGGAACACACAGTTGTGCACTTATCATCTGATATCCCAAACCTTTGTAGTGAATCGCATGGTTCCACTACAAGCGAGCCTCACGACGAGGCTAGCTGTCGGGACAGAAAAAGTGAATCCCAAGCGAGGCTAGTTGTCATTAACCAATGAGCGGTCACTCCAACCGCCCTATATAATGAGGCGACAACACTCGGCGACACACACTCTCCATTAAGCGCTTCCAAAGTCAACATCTCCACCAAGAACTCTCATCATCTGCAGAAATCAACACACAGCCAACAGCAGAGCAAAGGAAGCTGAAACCAGCCATCCTGTCTACGGACAGGATGGTCTCAAATAACATACGCACGAACAAGAAGTGAACGTACTCCAACTTGCCACTCGCTCCAACTCTATACGTCCCGGCGCCCTGCCGACAAGACGTGCGCAACGAAGAAATAATAACTAATATCATATTCAGGTGTCTAAATACAAACTGTTAAACTCATCCTGTCTTTAATTGCCTTTTCTCCTATTGAGTTCCTCGACGGTCCCTTACTCCCTCAGGCGCTTACTTCGAGTAAGATAAAGATATTCAATGTCTGCTCGGAGATAAGAGATGTCTGAGGGTTGGGACTGAAGAGTGATAATGACAAGATCATCACATTTTCATTATGGAGCTCCACAATACGTTCGCGAAGATCTTGGCTGATGTCCTTAGTCTTACCCATGCTTACGACCTTTCAGAACAAGAGCTGCTGTACCAATAACACGTTATTGGAGATGAATGCTGACGAAAGTTCGGTTGCCAAATAGTAAAATGTAGTAGAACATTCTGGAATAATCTCACAATAATGTTCATGTATAATATCGAGAAAAAAGTCGGGTATTGTAAACTTTTGTTCACGTATTTATTATATATGTTCCTATATATTTTTCTATTAAATATTTGTTGGTTTTAGATATATTATTAACCTTTTTATACTATTGTTTATATATAGTCCAATTTTCGTAATTATACGTGGTCTATAAATGTGCAATCCGGCGATTTAACCAACGGTTTGTATTATTTTGCTCCCCACAATATTATAATTGACTAACTAGTTCCCGTAGAAATTCCAAGCATTAGATTTGACTAATTTGAAGTCATGTATATAAATTCATTAAAGATTTATGACGATTTATTGTGCTTTTTCCGCTACTCCCAGCGTGACCGACTGGTGAGGGTACCCCCCCCTGCTATGCGGAAGGCCCAGGATCGTTACTCGTAGCTGTCACGGTTATTTGTGCACGACCATTGAGAGCTAGAAGAACATGTCCAACAGCTGCTTCATTGGACGCTTAGAATAAGCCACACGCTCATCGGCACGCCCCTACGAGCTTCAACTTCAAGTTGCAGCACAGAGGACGGGGATCTTGCTTGTAGCATCACTACTTCTCTGAAGATCTAATCGATAAGCACCGTCACTATTCATAAGATGTTAACATTAAGAATTTAAAACAAAATGCATATGTACTGTATACTCTATTGGAAATAAAGCTCATGTATTTTTTAGTTAAATGAATAATTTTCATTAACATATACAGAACTTCCATTTAGTATCATATCTACCGATAACATGCCCCAGATAGTACCCGTCAAATTTTATTTGATTTAAAAGTGACAGAACTAAGGATCTATGAAATAAATACATTTTTCAGTTTTACCCGTAGTACTATCAGAATCTGAATATTTTTTATGAATACGAGTATGTACAGAACTTCTATTCTGTCTCTTATTTTACGATAACATGACCGTAAAAGAGAAGAAAACTAGTAATGGAAAAAATTGAGTATTCTATTGTGTTCCTTTGCCTTTGGTATCCACAATACAATGCTTATACTGCATGTATACCCGTTCTGATATCAGTTTAATTATTTTTCTTCAGTAATAGATAGGAAGTAATGGAACAGACACACACAGATACAGAGAGAGATGAAGATACATTGTGCATTATGTATGTAGACTAGTGTACCCAGCCATCAAAAATGAGGGCAGGGATTCCGTGTTAATACTTCAGTAGTGCTCGCCAATGAACAACAATTGCAACAATTTCAATTCTTCTCCTTCAGTCCAAGTCTTCTTGTGATGTGTTAGCTGTCTTTTCCACTAAGTTTTCTCATTAAATTCTTTTTCTTTCATTCAAGTCTTCTCTTGACATGGTGGCTGTCCTTTCTGCAAATTTTTCCCTTTCTAATCTTCTCCTTTCATCCATTTCTTCCTGACAAGGCTTCAGCTTTTCTTGCACTATCCATCTTTCTTCTCTCTTCACTGCTTTCTTTCATCGAAGTTTGCCTCTTAGAACGCTTTTTTCACGATCATGATCCATTCTTACTTCGCGTTCTTGGTAAGTTTTTTGAGAGATAGGTCTCCTCTTGAGCTTAGCATCCATGACTCGAACATTGACCGTATCAAACAAACAAACAAACAACTTTATTTCCAATCAAGTACACAGTACATAGACATTAGTACATTGGTTTTTCAAATTCTTAAGGTTAACATTCTTAGAGTAAGGATGATGGTGAGCTCCATGCGACGATCCTGGGATGTGTCCATGGGCGGGGAGTTGAGGGCTTACCGATAAGTGCGAGCTCACGGCGCGAAACGAGAAACTGCTCGTATTCATGGCCGGGTTTCGAACCCGCGGTCTTTCTGCACGAAGCAGAGACCTGATACCTAACACAGGCCGCAGACCACTCGACCACGGTGGTACTAGATATCACTGGTACTTTACCGAGATCTTTGCCTCCTTTTCCTCTCACGTGCTAGCCTGCGTTTCCTTCCTTTTGCTGTTTCTTTCGTCGTTCTAATAAAGTTTTCGTATTCAATTTGTATCCAAAAACATACTTGTACATGATACAGCATATCCCCATTCTACGATATTAAGGCCGTTCAGGAGCATCTTGCAGTTGAGAATAGTTATATTCTGTTTATTATTTTGGTCCATCACAGGTAGTTGATGATATATCGTTGAGAAAAGCCTTCTTCCAGCAAATTGCTGAGGCAGAAGGGCAAGCGCAGCTCATGCCATTTCCAGGCAAAAAATATTCGAAATAGCTTATGCACGAGAGGATCGAAAACTCAATCAAAGATACAGCAATTCATGTACCACGCTCAGAAGCAGGACTATTCAAAGCTAAGCGGTTTTTTAGGGACTCACAGTGTGTTCGTTGAATGAGGCAGTCGATGTAAAGGTGCCGGTCCAATAGCATAGCTTGAAGTAGACACATGTAGTCATCAAGAACAAGAAAACTGTATCTATGTTACCTTTTGAATGACTGTTTCCCCCATCTTGCAAGGGAACAAAAATTTGTTATGACCCATCACTGGGTTGAGTATCGTGACTACCTGCAGTGGAAGGTAATCACTTGAACACCGGGTCCAGCCTCTCCAGTATCCATTCGCTCTCGGCCTACTTCCCTCCTCCTATCCGACCCCCATCCGAGCTTCCCTCCACTCCTGAGTCCCCCCCCCCCAGATCACCCGCTAGACAAACAACAACAACCTAACCAGGGGCCTCTACTCCAAATATTTGGCTTCTACTCCGCACGACTTTCGAGTATATATTCCAGAAACTATATTTGCCATCGTAATTTAAGAATGAAATTTCATGACACGAGTATCTCATCTTGATATTCAGTAGAATTTTCTCTTATCTAAATCCTTAAAAGCGTGACAGAGACGCAGACCAATCAGGCAAGCAAGCAATAAAGTGTGTATTATTATTTAGTGGGATGCTTTTTGGGTACTCGAGTCTTTTGCTTTCATTTGAAATTTTTATCAATAACTTCCTGCGTTAATCGACCTTGAGATCCAATATCCTCCAGTATTGCATAATCTTTCTGAGTTCATGTACAATACTTGATTTTTGCTGTATTTCAATCACGTGAAGATCACGCTGTGTACATAAAGATACTTGAGAAGCTTTTCCTGCGTACATTACATGAGGGTTTACGATGATATCAATGGACATTTCAGTATGATAACTGTACGAAACATGTGATAAGTTGGCTCAAAAAGTGAAAATAAATGTCCTCCCGTGGCCTCGCCAATCACCAGACTTCAATTCCATAGACAATATGTTGCAAATATTGGCATTTCCTATGTACATAAAAAACTCAAAGAATCTTACTTGTTAGACGACCATACGGATAGAAGAGACGCAGCCACCATAGTCGAGTGGTCTGCGGCCCGTGTTCTGTATCCGGTCTCTGCTTGTGCAGAAAGACTGCGTGCGGGTTCGAAACCCGGCAATGAATACGAGCTGTTTCTCGTTTCACGCCGTGAGCTCGCACTTATCGGTAAGCCCTCAACTCCCCACCCATGGACACATCCCAGGATCGTCGCATGGAGCTCACCATCATCCTTACTCTAAGAATGTTAACCTTAAGAATTTGAAAAATCAATGTACTAAATGTCTATGTACTGTGTACTTGATTGGAAATAAAGATTGTTTGTTTGTTTAAATATCACAAGCTGAAAGCCAAAAGTTAGCTTCCACTTAAGATGGTAGTTTCGGTATTGCAGTAGAAAAGACACCCTGCGTTCGTTACGTGTGCACTTTGCGTTTGACAACTGTTAGGCCACGTGCTTAACGTTTTTATTAACTAATACGAGTATGCACTACATCTGCATCTAAAATTTAGACTAATCGGCCAAAAAAATACATCAGCGAATTGTGATAGAGGGAGAGCTTCATTAGTGAAATAGGTAAAGAGAACAGTAAAAAATAAAAGAAATAACCACAGTAGATCAAGAAGATACGGTACGAAAGAATTAATCACCCGCTAGATAATCGAATCGTAGTAAGCGGACAGAAATAATATTTTAAGCTAATTCTTATCATCTCTTTTGTTGCGTAAGAATCGTGGTATCACTATCTTTAATGTCTCCCAAGCTTCCGTTCCTTTTCACTCCAAAACTCAGTTAAACACAAGGTTCTTTACAAGTTGTCGAATTTGTGGCGCAACAACAATACATTCCTTGACTTATGTTTCACTTAATCTTGGAAATTTGACTCTTAAGTTGGAAAAATCTATATTACTGGTTTTTTTACCGCATATGTTCTGCCTCCTCCTCTGACAAGTCAAGGTCTCGAATGAGATCATTCACTGCAATTTGATTCAGTTGGTAAACGTTTCATCCTTTTCTCAGTTTCTGGGATGTGGGAGGCCGCTTTGATATGAAACATATGTAGATGCAAAAGTCATCTGTATGGTTTGTAGGCTCCTACCAAATTATAGGCGTAGTAAAAGCTATGGGTCACTTTTTCAACCATTCTCGTAGTGTAACGGATCAAAAATTCAAAATTTTTTCAAAATTTTCAAAAATTTTATACAAGTTCAACAAAACAAAAATTCAACAGGTATATTCGATGTCCGTACCAGGTGATGCGGGTCATGGGTCTCGTAGTTGAATTTGCTCCCGACGACCGAGTCTCAACCACCCAACCGTGAGAGCGAGGTGTTGCGAATTAAGGGCAACCGCCTTCGATGGCTTCAAGGGCACATTGTGATAATTAGGATTCAATGAATAGATTTATATATTTCTTCAGGCAAAAATTCAACTTTGAATACAAGGAAGTCCTGTGGTAGGAGGTTTACGATGAAAGGTACATTTTTAGAAGGCTGATGTCAGACGAACTGCTGAACATGCTTTAACATCTCCCGTCTTCTCCTCCTTCCTTCCAAGCCGAATAGTAAAAGGTGAGTACATATTTCGAGTTGGCATCACACCAACTATGTCTTGCATTGAAGAAAGAAGTACGAATGAAGCCTGCATTGTGTTACCCAACAGTCTATTTTTCATTATTGAAAAGTAACACTAATTTACACAAACAATCAAAAACAAAATGAACAAAGAAAAGACATTCCAATAACTTGAAACTCTACAACGAAACAACATGCATTTTGTACAATAAGAATACATTTGTGTTGCTTTGGCTGCCCATTAAGCCATATCATTTCTATGCCTCTCACACACTGTCTCATTAAAATATGCGATGTCAATCACATATCTTTGATGGAAAACATTATCCGTTACTTCAATTATTTTTCATGCCGTCAGAGCGGTATAATGAGTAATCTGGAGTACTAAGATATAAACTTTGTATTATAAAGGTTGAAGCTTTTGTAAGCCATTGTCATTATACTAAAATCAATCTATATCGTAATAACTGAAAGATAGAAAAAAGATATGCAGATTTACATCCCTTCTATACTATCGAAATCAGTGAGAGAATAATTCTAGTCGAAGTTCAATGTCATAGCTGACTGAAATGAAACTCCAATCAGAATGTGCTTTGCATGCAGTATTTTGATTAAAATGTTGCGTGTGTAAACTCACACAAAATATTATCATTCAGTGTTGAAGGACTACATAAAATACAAGTGTTAAAGTGTATGAAACCGGCACTTATTTAGCAAGTGATCAAGCTTTCGGTCGGAACATAATCTATCATTCATGGAGCTTGTCAATACTACAGGTAGCTACCATTTCATGCTTGTGAAGACAGTACATGAAGTGCTCAGTGGAGACCAGGCGGGCCCCCAAGCAGCAACGTCCCGATATCAGAAGACAGAAGTGGGTAAGCGTCTTAGTTTTCAACATCTAGTTCTATCATTCACTTGTGCTCTGTTCGAGCAGTAATGTAGTTTCTACAACACTGTGGAGCTGCCTTACTAATTATAGGTTCAAGAAACGAGTTATGGGTTTGGGTTATGAAAATTTAACCAATAAGAAAACATAAGCTTCCTCAACTAAAGTAGAAAAGAAAGAATTGTACCGCCAATAAGTCATTGAAGTGACTTGTTGCTCACAAGCTGAGGGATTAGAGGAAAACATGGAACCATTTTGCTTCATAATATGTGCCCAGCTAACCAATTCTCGCTTTTTGTTCATGAACTGTCTTTAAATATGTGTTTTAATAGATTCGCCGTGGGAATTTTTTACAGATAGGCTTAACCTGAAAGAAATAGTTAATGTTCTCATAGAAAGGATTCTGAACTTTCACTCTTTCTCCCGCAGCCACAGAATGATAAAAGACGCTATTCAGAAAATAAAAACAGTGAAGTAAACATCTATCAGTAAGTGGACTGTTGAAGTAACCCATTTAATCAATATAATACAACATTCAAATTTGATGTTAGTTTCTCAGAAATCGATCTGAAGTCTTGGAGGATGGATTACTGCCATATAACCCGTCATCTCTGGTGGCTGCCTCTGCTGCTGGTACCAGGACTCCTCACCAGCTCAGCGACAGGCGGTCACACATGGACCATCACTTACGTCAGCGAGAAACGACTTTCAGAAACTGACGTAGTGAAAGAAATTCATCAACTAAACCATTCTATACTTGCAGCAACCCTGTGTGGCAGCAAAGAGTGGTGCAACTCCTACTGTTCAGTTGATGGAGGCCGCTATGCGTTACTTAATCTTATATCTGTCCCATTTAATGAAGACCCGGTAATGAAACCATATCAAATCTGCTACACGAACAGGACAAAGAACCTCCTTACTGCTCAGGCTGCCTCCCTTGGTGCTGCTACACCAGTGGACGCATCAAACGCAAGGAGAGCACCAGTTAATTTGGTGGATGGCCTATGGGATCTCGCGATAGATAATTGTTATATGTCGCAAACCACCTCCAACCCTTACTTCGTAGTCGATTTGGAGAAGACGACGACTGTACAAAAAGTATTAATGATTGTACAACCAAGCGGAAGTTATGAAAATGTTTTTCGTTTCCTGGACATTCGTGTAGGAACGAGTTTTGCCAGTGGAGATTTCAGCAGCTACACGAGGTTAGAATATTACGAAGGCCCTCCTCCATATCCCTTGTTCGAATACAGAACTAACTCTGCGACTGCAGTAACAGGTCGTTACGTCTCCGTTCAGAAGAAGATAGACGGTACTGATTTCTTACAAGTTTGTCATCTCGAAATTTTTGGATTCTAAAACGAAAATTCACTCAACAAGATCGACCGTTTCAAAGTTACAAATTTTAAGCAGAAAATTTGCTTAGAACGGCAAATTTATTCGAAAATACTACTCCCTCTGTTCCGAAATAGTTGAATCGAAGCTAATTCAAGATTGTTCCGAAATAATTTCACCGTTACTTTACAAAAAACTCAAAAAGAGCATAACATAAAATTTATTCTCGCACTAAACAGTAATTAAATAATTTAAATGAGATTTCATGGAAATGGGTACAGAATAAATATAAAATTATATATTTCGTAAATGGAATGGGTGCATTAAATATCCAACACGTCCAAAATTTTATTTACAATAGTTGTATAACATGAAAACAAAGAAGTATTGGACATCTTGAATATTTTTGTCAGCCGTAAACAAGTTTAAATGGCATGCGAATGCGAGAAAAATTAAGCAACTTCTTTCTTCAAGCAACTTGTTTGAATCTGCAACTGAATCTGCAATCTGCAACTTGATATATTGCACCATACTTCAAAACAAGATATTTTTTTATTGATCCAGCAGTGCTTGCAACACGGCATTACCTTTATTATTGGTCATATCTTGCTTTTTACTCTTTTATTTAGCATTTTTACTATTGCGGTTGGTTGGAAATAAAATTAAGTTTCATCATTTTAAAAAATTATTTACAATTTTTCGTTCATTTTTTAACTGAATAAGATAATACCAATTAATCAAAAGCACCAATACTAACCTGTCAGTGTAAACATCAAGTAATTTGACTAAAAATTATAAAGTTCCATATGAATTCAAATTTCTGCGTGTGGAACAACTATTTCAGAAGAGAGGGGGTATAAGGTATGTCTTGTTGAGGTCTAATTTCGTGATTAACAAAATACACGAGTTGTTATCGACGTGTAATGAACTTTTAAATCAGTTATCTACAGCAGTAACCTTACAGCCAGCAATCACAAATGACGGCGAATTAACGAGTGCAGTGCAGTGATAACACAGCATCGAGGATGAAATCACAAGAAACAGCTTTTGAAATTTATTTTACCAGGGAAGGAAGGAACGGCTACTCTGGTTAAGTTGCATTCAATATTGCATTTTAAGTTGTTCAGTGTTATGGCCGTACTACTCCTATTTTCAACTTTTCATCTGAAAGAATGTGATACAGAAACTTTTTTGCTAATTAAGTACATGTCATGAAAATAATTTTTTTCAATAAATATGAACGTTTCAGACGTTTTACGGTACTACTGTAAAGTGGAAAAATTATAACACTACAGCGATGAAGCTGAGGGCAAAAGATCACGTGCGAACAGAGCGAGCGTAGTGTCACTTTGCATGACTAATTACCGCATGTCGAAACGAGTACATTTATTGGGCCCACCGTGTGCCTTTTCAAGAGGGACACAAAATGTTCCGAAGAGTAAAATAAAAAAATATACAATGAGTGTTGGTCTACAAACGGTCGATTTTATTTAAGAATTGCAAAAGAAAATCCTAGCAGAGTTGTCAGAGCATGTTATAGGAATTGTCTACAGGAAAGGACTATACCAGAGATTGACTACATATTATTGGCCGAAGAAAGTTACATTGAAAAGTGAAGCCACGCGAGAGAGGAATTTAACACATAAAGAAAAGATAGAACGAGGTCGCTATAAAAGACTGGAGAGTATGAGAGTAAGGGAGGACTTGAAAGTAGATTTGACGAGAGAAGGAGCGTAATTTGCTTGTAGCTATGTAGAGTAATTTTAACGCCTTGGGAATGGGTAGTTCAAGTGCTAAATTGATTAGGAGCATACCAAATTCAGAAAGACTATCATACTAACGGGAGGCAGCAGATCTTAAACGTTGCCTAAGACGAGTGCGTTGATGGAATTCTTGGGGAAGATTTGTGCATTTTGCAGTAGCATCTAAGTGGCTCACATGACAGGGAAATATACCGTGCTGTGGAATGAAGTAGCAAGTCACTTACGGATATTGTCTTAAAGTGTTATTGAAGAGTGTTGAATTTTCATATTCTCGCTACCAGTGCCGAATTTCCAGTGCGATTTACAAGTGCAAAGGTTGATGTTATTTCAAGGTAAAATGTGGTCAACGATCGGAAAATTTGTCCTATTTTCAATGGTGAAGTCTATCATTGAATTTTGATCGTTCAGTGTCTTACCTAACTATTCGACAGTTAAGAATGCGATTAAACTGTTTTTATGGATCATAGTCTCGGATTGGCATTGCTGTAATTCCAGTTTGGTATTCGAATTCTCTATCAAATTAGGAGGTTGAATTTGTCTGCCGTAAAACGGTAGACTGCGGCCATTAACTCGTTTTTCGTGACTATTAAAATAAAGTCTATGTAATTTTTCAGTGTGTTTTTTAATACTCTTTCTCACGTCTGCCATCAAGATCGGGAAACTTTTAATTATTTCATGTGAAGGTTCAGGGCCCTCCGAATGCGATCATATCATATTCCTTTTTTTTAACATTGTCATTCACAAGAACTGATGAAACGTAACAAAAATAACAGATAATAAGAGAAAAAAAAAACATCAGAAAAATTGTGCGTTTGTAACCAAGATCTACGTATATTTTTTTAGTGTAAATAACTCGATATAAATCAATTATTGAAAAAATTATAGCTATGCATTTGATATCGTCACACTAAAAGCAATTCTAATGCCCAAAGGTAATAAAAGTTTTTCCCTATATTTGAAGGCAAAATTAGAAGGATCTGCATTTTTCTATGTATTCTTGGAAGTTTTTTCTCTCAAAAAGTAGCAGTTAGTCCCTATCTCTTGAGAGTTGTTTTGTCTTTCAGAGAAGGGTAGTAGGATGTTGTGCATGCAGGTGAATTGAGGTTCCATTATTTTGACAAATCCAAGCTAATGTGCAATTAATATTTTGTGATATGGTGCTAAAATTTATTATGACTACTCTTAATCAAGACTCCATTGGAATTAAAAATTTCTCAGTACTGACACAGTGTAAAATTCAGTAATTTATCGAATTTAAATAAAGATTGCATCATTAATGATTTCATTCGTGAAAGGGTAAAGCCCTATTGCATATCAAATTCCTTGAAGTTGGGGAATCAATAAATCTCAATGTAATCTGCATATTTTTGAACGTCTGATATAAGTGAAGGGAATTAAATTTTGTGCTTACTTCATCAGTATTTATTTTCTTCCTTGAAGTATATAGTGCGTTCATAAAAAATTGTTCAAATGTAGGCTCCATTTTAAAATGTAGTAAGAAACTTCAGTAAATTAGATGAAATAATACATTTTTTGTCACTTGGGAAAGTGACTGTGATGCATTAGTTTGTGAAAATTGATTTATCTACAGAATAAGTAACTTTAGTTAAAGTCACGTAAAAACAATTACGGAAAACTTTCCAGCTGGTCATTTTTCCAGACTTTCACAATTTGGCGGCGATTGAATTTCCTTAAATAGTATATATGTTAGTCATCTACAGTTAAAATGTTATCGTGAGTCTTTAAATTACTGGATTTTATAAGTGTCAGTCACCAGCAACGTACGTTTTTTGACAACATGCGTTCAATTTGACTGCAACAGGAATATAGAATTCCATGTTTTAAGTGAGCAAGGGTAGCGGTATTACCCATCTTTCAACGATGATGTTCCGAAAATGGAATTTTTTGTAATTACAATGGGGATAATGGGTTATGGTAACGCAGATACTCGGAAGAGAGAATTTTCCTTTTATATGTGATTGTATTGAATGAAAGGGAATTGGGTTCACGTTGAATTGAGAACGAGATCAACATGAAAATCTTTACCATGTCAAGTGCGTGAGGCTGGTGAATCCGAGTGTGAAAACAAGGTATATAGAGGGTGTAAGGCCTGCTGCAATCGAAGTGAAGAACGAAATCAGTATGAGCAAGTGTGAATTTGACGTTTAATCTTTTAATTATTGTGTTTGTATTTATTATTATGTGTTTAACCTGAACTTCATTCTTCAGGACTTAGTGAGGAATTGAGTACGATTTTTTGAGACATTGTATTTTGATTGCTTCTCTGTGACGGGGACATTCATGTAAATATTAAGTTTATGTCCAATCCTTATTAATATTCCAATGAAGACTTAACACGTGTGGTGAGCAGGATTTCTGCTCATGGTAGTTAATGTCGTGATTTTAGTGGCTAGTGATTAAACGCTGTAAGTAAAATATCTGTGTAAAGAAGTGAGTCATCAATTTAATGAAGGTAAATGAGACGGCACATTGACGTAAAAAATTGATTGAAAAATGATAAGGGCAATTAATTGATGTAACAGTGGTATCTGTGGTGCCTCGGAAATATCGTAATTACTTACGTACGATATTGGAGACGATTACAAAAAATACAATTAATTTTAGTAATAGTTTAGAGCTAATTTTAAACGTATTTCACGCCGTCTGCGACTTGTAACTGAAGGTCAGATTTTAATCGTAGTGGTAACTACAAATTGTAACTTTCGTCTGGAGAGGACCTTACTTAACCACGAGCCTTAAAGCTACGTGCTCGGCAGTTCTGTTTCGGCTATTACTCATAGAACACCACTTGCACTGGCGTTTTAGTCTTTCTCTCTATCGGGTGAGTTTTCTTTTGACAATGTGTCAGGGAGTTTTGCGTTTCACTTACGTACCAGATATTCTTTGTACTTGTCATTTTAGCTTAGCTTAGATGTTCCTCTAGGTTTAGGATTTCATTTTTTGAATCAGTTTTGAAACCATGTGTATATGACAGCTAGATTGTATTGCAAATCTCATATCAGTGTGGTCACGTTTTCATTCGAATGATTCAAATTGTGCTCTTAGAATTTGCTGTGCTATGGTTCACGTTGCTCCGAAGTTATTTATTAATCCAATGAATGAATATTTTCATTAATAACTACAGTGTAAGATGGCAAATACTATTGTCTCACTCAATTGTACTATTGTCACTCAAGTCTCTACGTAAAAGTATTTATGATAGGCATACTAAAAGATCGACGTGCTAATTTTGGTGCGGTTATTAAATTTCATGGCCTCGCGAGAGAAGGTGCCTATCGGCATCTCGGTTTCTATTTCCTGTGAGCAGCCAGCTGAATTAGGTACAGTGTTTTAATTCTTTACTCATCGGATTTCTCATAATGTTGTCTTGTAATACTGATTCTTTTTGCTAAATCTTATGTCTATTTCGAGTTACTTATTGGTCCTTATCCGGACATGTTTTGGTTTTACAGATTTCAAGTTCTCAGTTTAGGTTCTCGATCTTGGCCTCAATGTCTGTTCTGATTTTGATAGTGTTTGTGAATAAATCTATAACCTACAAAGACGATCGTATTTATCGACCCTCAAAGAACACCCACAAAACGACAACAACAGAAAAATTATTCCTTCTCTAAATATCCACGAACGAATGCCCTAGGAGTCAGTCACGACTACAACCATAATTCTCATTGATTACATGTAACGACAGCTGTACAGCGTCGTCAACGAGTACCAGAAGTTGAGCAATGGATTCAACAGGTACAAGGGCAATGGTAGAAATCCGTGATAAATATCCATTTTTGAGTTTATTATGTAAGCCTTGAGGTAACTAAACATTGCAAAAGCAGAAGATTTTTTATTGTATCATATATTCACTGATCAGAAGAAGATGAGTGGGGAGTATTAATTTGTTTGTGTCGATTATGCGAGCCTTGAGATGACTAAATTTAGCGTAAACGAATTTTTTTGTTTACTTGCTAATCACTTAAGAATAAGTGAGAAGATAATGCCAATTTTTGTGGACTTAGATGATTCTTTCTATGAAGTACTACACAATGAAGAAAGAAAGAAAACGAGAGGAATAAAGGTACAGCGGTCTCAATATTATATGAGGTGATGAACGTAAGTAGATCCGTGTATTAGAGTGTCTCTGAGGAAAAGAGATGTTCAGTCAGGCGTTACCACAAAATAATTCCAGCAACATTATGAGTAGAGAAGACCCACTGAATAATCTTACGAGCGTTAATGCTCAGGTGAGGAGTTGAGTTGAGCCGATAAATTTATCGTCCGATAAGGCGAAAACCGAAAATTCGATAAATCCAAAATTTCGGTTCCAGCGATGACATTGCTTTTGTAAATAAAAACATTGATAAATCTAATTCTGTATTGCTATTTTTATTTCAACTAACTTAACAAAATCACGGTTATAATAAAAAAATTCAGAAAAAACTTCGAATATTACCTGGTCTCTTCATTTATGAAAAGAACTTTTTCAAGTCAGCTAACTCAATTTACACAGCTGCAGTCTAGACCAGGTTTTGCAGCATGTTCCCCTGCATGAATATGAGCATGTTCAAGTATTCATCAGACAGAGAGATTCTCTAAACACTGATGATATCCTTGCAAAAGAAGAACAAGCGCTCACTGCGGTGCTGCTCGGTATAGCCGTGTTGTACCTCATAAAGAGGTATAGAATAGAATAGAATAGAATGAGGCTATAGGAACGAACCTTCGGGCCCATTCTTGGGTCGGATAATTACTTCGATAATTATTCGGTTGTTTACCCAAGTCCCATGCCGTATTTCTAGCCGCGTCAACCATGTCGGCGGCGGGATGAATGAGGACTTTCTCCTTTTCGGTTCCCAGCTCTGTCCTACCTATTTCTGCCTCCAAATCACACGCACCTTTTTTCTGGGCTAAACTTTAACCAAAAACTGAAATTATCGATTATCGCTAGATCAGAACCATAAGTATCGGCGATATCGATGAATCAATAACGCGGGTGAAAAATATCGGATAACCAATAACCCGATATCGTTATCGCAATAATGCCCAACTATGGACTTATCCCTTTGTTGGAGGTTTAACTTTACAATCTCACTTTGAAAGTCGGGGGTCCCCAATGAAATCCTTGTATAAAAAAAAACACTAATGGTGGCCGTGCTAGTTCGCATACTGGGCTAGATTGTTTTCTTTCACCATAATTCTAGGTTTGACTTTCGAACGCGTAACATCACCTTGGGATACACAGAAGCATTTGGGTTCATGCACTCCAGTTAGAGAACCCGGGCCCAACATCATCTTCAATCTTCACCCTATGGTCTTGACATCGGTAATGTTGATCTTCCATGCTCGAACGCTACTTTCAAACAGATGTCGTACGTGTGAACAAGCACAATTTCCACTTGAGATTTTTAATTTGGTAGTCTCGGATGCAAAACAATTAATACAAAAATGTCATGCTCCAGATATTTTTCTTAACGAACTCTTGACAAACTCGTTTATTTCGCCACGTGGCATCCAATTATCACCAATTTATGTCAGTTTGGGCTTGTTTTCCCAGCCAGATGCCACAGCAACAACCGTTTAGTTTTCACAAGTTTTTTATATTAAATAATACATTGTTTTAAGAAGGGGTTTTATGTATTTCTTTATTGCATCACAAATAGCAGAAGAAATGTTAAGAAAGTTACAAATAAAGGTTTCCAAGAAGCACACCAAGTCCGGTAGCAGGGATCTTTCACAAAACCAAAACGACGGCCAGAGTGACTGCTGAACTCCCTAGCCGATCGTCCTTCAACACACGGGGAACCGCACAAGTGTCAGATCTTCGTGCGTACGCCTATGCTACTAGGAAGAACACACCAGAAACGCATGTGGTGCCCCTTATGCTGGGACACCTGCGAATGACTACGTCATTCACAAAATGATCAAAAGTTTTTTCTTCAGCCAAATCATACATCAGTAGATCAGCTATTGTAGTAAAACTCACGATCTAATGTAGAAGGTTGAAATAAGACAAAGGATAAATGACACCTCGTTTATTAATCCAACGCAAACTGTTTTCAATCATTACTCGAAATATGCTCCATCAAACGGAAAATACATTCACCGTTATCGTAAATCTCAGCTCTTGAATATTTTACTTCTTATTTTATAATAGAAGATAAAAAACAGTAGAAAAAATACAAAATGTTGCATCACAACTTGGTTAAATTACTATGCAATTTCAAATGAGTTTCAAGCGTTCATTATATTCTAAACTGCAGAGCATGTGATACAAAGATCTATGTATGTATGTACTTCACACCAAGGCACTGAATCAAACTACAACTCTAAAAGCAAGCTCACAGCCACCTGAAGTCCCAACACACGTTACCAAAACCTTATATTAACTACAACAAAACCACAGGATGTCAATATTTTCCTGTGAAAGTAGAATCCTTCATAAGAAATCAATATATTCAAAACAATTCGCTTCCCAACAGCACATCTGTCGGTAAAGCCTCGAGCGAGAAGATTGGTCACTAAATAAGACTAAGCTAGCCCAAAACTTCAGCCAAATGATGAAATTTTGGCCCAAACTCTAACATGAAATCTAGATTTCCTGCCAAGATGTGATTATCATACGTGAAAATATAAAGTGCAAATATCGACACTGAGAAATTATATAAATGTATGAATTACTGTATGAAACCGTTGATGTATATGGTGGCATATGAAATAAGAATAAAAACTGAGACAGAGGTCTACTTAATTTTTAAAAATGAAATTCCCAGCAATCAAGCTTAGAACACCAAATATAGACGAAATAACACCATAACTTGTCCGAATGTTTAAACAGGTTCCAACATATTCGTCATCTAACACATGGTATAATTAATTGTAAAGAACATACACATACAAGTTTATTAACAGGGATGTGTCTTACTGAAGTCATCATATTACAATTTCGTTGTGAAGAATTTCAAGTATAGGAAAAATAGTCTAACTCCGGTAATATACTGAAATATTGAGATCCAATAAATAGATGAGTGACTGATTCAAACAGTGTCATTCACGTACAGCACTAAACTTCCATTCGAACATCAAACAAAAGAGTTTGAGTGACGAAAAGTCGGTCCTATT
Organism: Trinorchestia longiramus; assembly: GCA_006783055.1. NCBI lineage: Eukaryota > Metazoa > Arthropoda > Malacostraca > Amphipoda > Talitridae > Trinorchestia > Trinorchestia longiramus. The sequence goes on from VCRD01004818.1 coordinate 20,437, forward strand.
TTCACGCTGTTAGCACTGCAGTGGCGAAAAGTCGACTTCAAAGAGACAGAGACACCTCAGACATGAAATTTGAGCCCACACCTAATGTATTGAAGGCACTTGTGTTCACAGTCAAGTGTGATAAAACATGTGTTCCAAGAAAGGAATGTAGCTTCCTACTAACTTAACGAACGCCCACGCTTTCCCGATTCTGTGATGGTTAATTATAAATGCTTCTAAAGAACGGGAAGTGTTCCGTCATCTTTTGGAGTTCAAAAATCATACCAACCTTGAAGAGATAATTTTAAAAAGCGACCTTCTCAGTGTATTCTTTCGACAGGTACAAATGTACAAAAATTTCCCACAGCCGCTTGAAATACTTGCCCTTGAGCGCACGAGCGTACCTTGTGACTCTTATTTACAAGAGGAATAACGTACACATAATGGTATAGAATCATTTTCAAATCGTTTTTGCGTTCGGAATAATTTTAGTACCCAGCAAAAATTCTGTACCATATTATTACAATTTGTATTTTATTTTAACATTTACCTCAAGAATAAAACATGCAGAGAATATATCATTTGCACACAGGCCAACAACCTGTTACGTATTGCGAGCAAAAGAGCACCCGAGAGTAAAACAGAAGTGCTACATGAGATTTCCTTCAAAATAATCGCCTTTGGGGGGACCACTTTTTAATGAGTGAAACTCTAGCTTGCTTTGTCCTAATTTTATGAGAGCGTGAACGTCCTCCACAGAACGCTCTTAACTGTTTCTAAGTTTACACAATAAATCTGGTATAAAGTAATACTTCTATACACTCTTCCGCTGAGGACAGCGAACTGTGCGATATCAACGCATTCATTCATAACGGGCGACATGATACACTCAATACGTACCTCAATGTCAGCTTGCCGATACAAAGAAATATTTTCTCGTACGAGGTGTTAGGCAACTTAAGTATTTCTACGCCAATCTTGCGATCGATAACCTCTACATTTTAACCCAAATATTTCTAATTTGAGAGTTTCATATGAGATTCGACCTGATTCGTTTCGAAGCTTAAAAAATTCAAAGTGGCCTACTTTAAAGTTTTTTCTATCAAATACAATCAAAATCCAAGAAACATAAAACGTGGTGGAACGGGAACAAGGGAGAGATCTTTGAAGTGATTATTACTTATTATTTGTTATTATGAAAAATAAAAAAATATACAAGCACAAAGTACACAACCCACCACACCAAGAACATTTATACAACAGAATGACTCGTACAAGGGCAGCACCGAACTGAAAAGTGGTCAAGCGCAATGCCAGGTGAGAGAGCGTGGACGGCTGAGATGTACTTCTTCCTGCCTTTCGTTCATCATTTCGGTAACATCAGATTCATGGTGACACTTTTCTGGTGAGAAATAATTTCATTTCAGTGCTTACAAATTTGTATAATGTAGTAAAAGCAGCAGTCAAGTGAGAAGTACATTCACAAATGCTTCAGTTTTGCCACAGAACTTCATCGAGTAAATATGAGCGTGAGTCTTCTAAATAGAAATTGAGGATTATTTCTAAAAAAAAACTCGTTTCTTAGCTTCCAATTTTCAGCTTTAGGACTCAAGAAGATTGGACGCGTAATTTGCCATTGTGAGTACAGTAAAATACGCAGAGATATGCGACTCATCCCAAGACTCTACTTCATCTAAACCAACAGCTCCGTTCACCATACACGTCCTCCGATGCAGTGTCATTTTACCTTTTCCATCATTTTTCTTCAATTAACACCATTTTACGTACACTTCCAGTATTTTAATGCTTTCCTCGACTACAACTCAATGTATGTACGCCCACTGCACAGCGTTTTAAATCTAGAAACAAATTTTGGTAATTACTTCTTCGAATTTGCTACTAGCGCTGCATCAGTAAAGTTTATTGATGCATCAGTGAAGTTTATTCACCAATCTTGTACGCATCACCAACTTATCAAACGAATTCCTGGCCTTCTCAAACACCAAGTATCCCTTCCCTCACAACGTCATCTACACATAACCATAAATAAATGGTGACATTATATCCCCATGTCATTGTCTCACTTCTAGAGGAAGACTCTCACCTCATCCCTGCCTTGACTAGATAATAAGAAAGATTAAAGCTTCAACCGCCCCATAATGTACATTTTCAGAGAATTTCAGACGGCTACCACCTATTGACATGAATAATCAGTAGCAATCAATAAAACGTCCTTGCCCATTGTAATGACAATCTATCTCTTGCATGAGTAGTTTCAATTCTTAATTACCTTGGGAATGTACTCGATAACTCGACACAAAAATGGGTACTAACATCTTGAAGTTAACGTGCAAATATTTACTGTGTTAATGCTCTCACTTTGAGGTTGGGTATGATCTCCGTCCAGTCGTGATGAGCGATGAGTTCCACGGCAGCTTTCAGCACCGCCACCGCTTTCTCGGCATTGTTCCTGGGACAAGAACAATAATGAAACACTTTTTTCAAGCACAGTACCTAGTATCCAACACACGACACTGAGAATTATATAAACCTCTTATCCGAAAACATTTGTGAGTGAACATGTAGTCCTAAAATAATTCTTTCAACTATTCAAAATACCGAGCAGGAGCACCATGTCCTAAGTAGAGCGTTAGATCATCAGCAGCTCTTATACTGACCATCAGGAATGCCTACTTCAAGTTCTCTCTCACAAGATCTCAGGAAGTAATGTGACGCGTAGGCAGTCATTCAGAAGTACTAGAGATGAGTGCCTTAGCAACACACCTGCCATATACAACAGCTCCCCTAAACTAGAAAACTCACATCCGAACAATATAACCTGTGACTTTCCAGGTTCACATGACATAAATTGCATCAAAATACTAAAGCGCCGCGAATATCTTAGTACCAATACTAACACGTGAGACACATTTAATAATTTTCGATGACATCTGATAACGACAACTATGGAAGCAAAGCTCTTGAGAAACTCAAAACACATCGCGCACTTAGCACACACCAGCTTCGTACACGGTATGATGATTTAACATCAATGAGGGTTGCATGTCACTTAAACAGGGTGCGGAAACGTAACTTCCTTTTTTCAAACTTTTTGAAAGGCAAAAATCACAGTTATGCTACCGCACTCTGTATGATCCTTGCTGGCAAAGTTGTCGATACTACGGTTACCGATGCTGCTTCGATTAGCTACGACCAAAGTAAAGGCCTCGGGTAGCAGATTCACCTGCCATCGCATACGCTTGGGAGGACTTTTAATTTATATCACAGCAGCCACTAGTACCAAAATGCAGTCGACCGCCACGTACCTCATGGTAGCCATGACGACCTCAACACTGACGGGCTCAGTGGACTCCCTCCAGCAGTCATAATCTGTGGCCATGGCAACAGCTGCGTAGCACAGTCCAAGCTCACGGGCCAAGATTACCTTAAATACAAAAATTATAACCAACAACCTAAGTATATGACATAAGTATCATTAGCGTTCAAGAACAGGAATTAGGGTTCGATAGAGTAGAGAGGTGCGCTAAGAAACTTCATACCGATGGCTTTTATAACTGTGGATAGGTTTTGAGTAATACATTAGATACAGGGTAAATAATTCTTAAAGAAGGAGGGTTAGATTATCCAGTATGGTCATGCTAACTCAAGTCAACGCAAAAGAGTGAGTGGCATTGCTTTAAGCGGTAAAATCACAGAATACTTTCAATTACCTCACCTGCGAACAAATAATTGCTATCCACCTCTACAAGGAACTTTCTTCAAATAGAGAAACAAGTAAAACAAACATGACAATTAGATTCCATCCAACAGCAACATCAACCATTATCATGAACGAAGAAAGTTTTATAAACATTATAGACACTGTACTGAGTTGAGAATGCTTGTCAGCCACTAAATACTTGACACACTCGTGATGGATGCCTGGTCTTGCACCACGCAGTCTCTAGAGAGGCCTGGAGTAAATGGATGGGGCAATCACCTATCAATGAAAACACATGGCAGGAATAAGCTGCCGAGGGGTACTTGTTTTTTTTCAGCAACACCTAAATTGGTTAGAAAAAACTTGACTGCGGCCAATGCTTATGTGCAGCCGAGTAGATGTGCAACTCATCTTCGTTCCTCTTCCAATTCGAGTTAGAATGTACCAAGGTGTCTCGATACATTCGTAATAATATACATTAAACATCATTTTTGAATGATTTTTAACAGAATTTATAACTTTTCATTCGTCCATTCAAAAAAATAAAAACTAATTAAGAAAGAAATGATTAGGATAACTGTTACCAAAACATTTCAGTACTAGACGAGTATAAGTAGTAAAGGGAGCAACTAATTTCTTTTGTTCACTTATCCTGAAACGTTTACCCATTCATGATGCAACGTTTCCAACAGCAATGAAAAAGATAGAAAGAAGTTGCAAGTTGTCACGCTCATGTTAGTGTTGTTTATTAAAATTTAGTTATTATTTTATTCTTATCTGGTGTTGTTCACTGAAATATAGTTATTATTTTTAATGTTGTCCTGGCGTAGTTCATTAAAAAATGGTTATTATTTTTAATGTATCATATCAAGGGCTTAGCCACCGTGTGCCCTCAGAGTGTTTGGGGGCAAGAAAAATTTGACCGAGGCAAAAATTTTTGAATTAAATAGGTAAGTTAAACATGATTTATAAAAAGACTCACACGAGGTCGGTCGTACCAAGCACTAGCCAACCCCACGAAGGGAAGACAAGATAAAAAAAGGAAAAAACCCATAACTTTAAGACAACCCACAACAGGATGTTGTAATAACTCTCGCTACTTCAGTGGTGAGCAGATAATAGCAGTACCACATGAGTGTTGATTACAAAGTACATTGACAATTACAAGCACTAGCAGAATGAACATCAGCAAGTTCAAGAAATAATCACAGCTTTTAAGTCACAATTTTAAAGGCTTCGTCGGGATTTGAAAGCACATTTTGAAACAAGCGTCTTAAAACAATGTAACACATCTTCAAAAAATTCATAAGGTTTGGTTTTAAAATCGGGAAAGTAGTTAATAAATTTACAGTTCAGCAGCGGCAGAATCGTCTCGTACAAATGGTAGGGTATCGGTAGAATTTTTTCGGCGATCAGAAATAGTTTCTTGCATCCCTGATCATAATGAAACATCCTTTGTTTACTTCGCCTCGCCACTAACCCGATCAAGTTTGCCCTTAAATTCAAACACTTCACGGTGCAGTAAAGCACAAACGTTTTTACTATTATACCACACAAAATATCTTGACACTTTTTCCTATGTCATTTATTTCCCAGGTACATAGTCATCAAATAAGAATAATTTACTTCCACATGTACAAAAAGAGGCGCTTTTTTCTTCCCTATTGACCACAATACCACACCAGACTCCAGTACAACTTACGACCTTAGATTTGCTGGAGGTTACAGCTGAGCAAAGCTGAATAGAACCTCAGCACGAGCGAACTCAGGGATCTCTATTGATACAACTTGGTACAACTACACAATAATTGTACAACAGGAAACTACTATCGAAACGCTGCCCGTTCTCTCTCAGACTAGAACACATACAGAAGGTGCTCAATTTTCTTTTTCCAACAAAGGCAAATACGGGCATACTTGACAAAAAAGGTTAACAAGTGCATACTAGGAAAAAATGTAAATAAGTGCACACTGGACAAAACAAAGGCAAATACGTGCATACTAGACAAACCAAAGTGAAATACGTGCATACTAGACAAAATAAGGGCAAGTAACTGCATACTTGATAAAAATAAAGGCAAGTAAGTACAGAATTGACAAAATAAAGGCAAGCAAGTGCATACTTGACAAAATAAAGGCAAGTATGCACTTGCTTGACAAAATAAAGGCAATTAAGTGCATACTTGATAAAAATAAAAACAAGTAAGTGCATACTTGATAAAATAAGGACAAGTAAGTGCATACTTGACAAAACAAAGTCAAATACTTGCATACTTAACAAAAGAAAGTCAAGTAAGTGCATACTTGAAAAAATAAGGGCAAGTAAGTACATATTTGAAAAAATAAGAGTTACGCTTACCTCAGGCACGGTGGTCATGTTGATGACATCCCCGCCCAGAACACGGAACATGTTGCTCTCTGCAACCGTGCTGAATCGCGGACCCTCGATGGTTACCATCACACCTGGGGAATATCATTATCAACATCACATACGAAATGGCTGAGAATGATCGTTACATACAGAAAAAGCGGTACACATAACATTCACAAGGCAGAAAAAGTACATCATGTATTATCTATCAGAGACAGTTGTGCACAACGGCTCAGGCTGCAGAAAATGAAAACTTCTGAGCAAGGTTTTCCTTATCTACCCACCTTCTTGATCTAGGGGAAGTGCATGAACCATAATGTGATAAACTCGAAAAAAAATTCAAGTCTGAGAGGGTATCGAGCATCGAATTGTCAATTCAGACCGAATTAAGAGAAATTGAAAATACTAAAATGAGGAGAAAACAAAATGTGATTTATAAAATATTCAGATAGGTTTCCAGACTGAGCCCGTCTCACCGTTCTCAAACAATGGCATCCTAGAGTAATTTAATAATTTAGCGGAAGAGCGTACCACAGATTATGGGCAGTGCCACTGCAGCAGACGGAATACCCTTAAGCCCAGCATAAAAAACTAATGCTGAAATCATGGCAGTACGGCCTAAAAACCCTCCTGTTCATTACGTAAATACCAGGGCAACAGCTACAGTAATACAAAAGCCGACCACACAGATTTTGTTGGTGAGGTGAATAACAAATGATGAAATGACACGACGCAAGTCCTAGCATCCACTCATTAGGTTATTTAAAATTTCATGTTAACACGATATCAATTAAGTTCGACACCTGATACCGCTATCTGCCTTCAGTAAAACTAGAACACTGAAAATAATTAAGTTTATGCTGATGCCACCTTGCTTGTGGCAGGTGACGCCGGAAGCTTGACACGCCTGCTCCAGCAGCGCGCGCGTGTGGGGGCAGAAGGGCTCGTTCATGGGTAGGTGCAGAATGCCTGGCAGACCATCACCAGACCCGTCGTGGAAGGTTACCTCTCTCTTGTACGTTCTGAAATAAAACTTAATATTAAGCAACTAAACATCGGAATTAATCAGTTTAAAGTTGAAGTAGAACAGTGCACTATTTTCATTACATGCAAGGAATAACTGCCTCCGCTCAATGAATGACGCCTTCTGATATTCAAGAATGTAAAGATTTAGACCCACGTGTAACCACCAAGGTAAAAAATTCTAGTCAGTTCATCCAACCGAGATCAACGTGGTGAGAGATGCATGACGAACACTGTTTCCTCCATCCAGTAGCCCTTCAACCCAACGAAACACTGAACACTATGCAAGCCTATAAATTTCTAATGAAAGCCATCGAAACCGAGAGCAGAACAAATAAAAAACCACTACGCAAATTTTATCGACGAAGACAGTGGTAGACTTGATCTTTAGGTGCACAAATACCTACATAATGAAATATTCGATCATGCAGTCGGGGACCTCATCCCGCAAATTACTTCCAATGCTCTACAAAAACCGATCCATATCTACAGTGAAAGGGACGGCGGCATATGGAAGACAATAGTTCAGCCTAAAATACCACGGAATATAAACAAATCCCCATTTTAGACCATCTGAAAGACTACCACTATAGTACTCTTATTAAGGAAAAATTGCATCCATTAATAAAACTTCAGCCTCCAGATGACTAGACAATAATGCAAAGGTAAACACAACACCTTTGGCTGGCACTACGAACACCAAACAGCACCTCACCGAACCCTCACACTTTAATGCAAAATGTTCCGCACGACATAACGAATGGACAACTTCGAGTAAATGCCCTAAAATGAATTGTATCAAAATTAAACATATCAACGCGCGAAGCCTCAATGACAAATTGGACGACATCAAAGTAATGATAACACTGAAGACATTGACATTTTATGCGTATCTGAGACATGGTTTGATCCAAGAATTCAAAGCTCACATTTTAATATCCCAGCTTATTCACTTTACCGAAACGATGGCAAAAAAACAATAGAGGTGGCGAATCTTTCATTTACATCAAACAGGTCTACACAACATCACAGATTTTGGAAAAACAAATGTGTGAGGGTATAGAAATGGTATGGCTTAACGTGCAGGTAAAAAAGCACAAATCTTTCATTACTGGCACCGTCTACAGACACCCATCTGCACCTTTACAATTATCTTTAGAGTTTATTCAGAAAACGCTTAGTACAATTTCAGAAACCAAAAATTCTTCCATGCTTTCGGCGATTTCAACGTAGACCTGAATAATAAAAATAATAAGCTAACCAAAATGAAAAAGAGAATTAATCTATCACAAATGGTCCAAGAACCAACTCGTATAACAAAAACTTCCAAAACTCTCTTAGATCTAGCAATTACTAATAATCCTTAAGCAATAACCAGCACTGAAATATCACCTTCAGTATCCGACCATTACGCGGTAGAATGTTAATTAACGTAACAAAAGAAAAACCAAAATCCTGCTTAATTCCCTACCGTATGAAGACTTTATACGCACCAGAACTATTCCAGAAAAAACTATAGGATAGGAAGAATGAATTTCAAAGTATGGAACTCACCGATGATGTTGAGTCAAGTCTCAATTTTCAATAAGAATTTCTTAGGAGCCTTAAACGAATGTGCACCATACACCACAAGGAGAGCTAAACTAAAGCGTACCGCCTGGATAACGGATGAAATCAAACAAATGTGCAAAGTGAAAAAAAATTACTTATACGAATTTAAACGTAACAAATCGAACAACTCTCTACGAGACCGTTATAAACATCATGCAATGGCCCTCCGAAAAAAATTAACGAAACACAACAAAAGCACTTCCTAAAGGAACTACAAACAGTAAACAAAATCCAAAACGAGCCTGGGAAATCATCACAGTACAAAGACATAAAAGAAGAAAAGAAATTCGAAAATCCATTGGAAACAGCCACTAATTTCAATACTTTCTTCTCTGAAGTCGGAGCAAAAGTCTTCGACGAAGTATCCAAATTTAGTACACATAAACCTGTTGATGTTGGCCTAAATCCTGCCCAATTACTAAATACAGCTAAGACATGGAAACCGAATCCAGTTAGTCTACAGGAAATACGCAGAATCCTATACTCGTTGAAAAATACAAAGGCAGTTGGACATGACAACATAAGCCTTCAATACATCAAAGACAGTTTCAATGTTACAGCAACATTGCTTCATTTGATAATCAATATTTCTATTGCGACAAACAAATTCCCGGATCAGTGGAAACATTCCATAATCAAACCGCTGCTTAAAGCAGGTGACATCAATACTGCATTAAATTACAGGCTAATTAGCCTTCTACCAGTCTTATCCAAAATACTAGAAAAAATAATATCGAACCAATTTTCAACACATTTGGACAAATCTAACTTACTTCATCCAAAGCAGTATGCTTACAGAAAACATACCACCACTCAAGATACGCTGCTTAACATCACCGAGAAAATATATAGTGACATTGACAATAAGAACGTCACTCTCTTGCTTTTGCTTGATCTCTCCAAAGCTTTCAACAGTCTTGAACATACACGGCTTCTGCAGAAAATCTCTAACTTAGGAATCGCCACACAGTAGTTTCAGAGCTATCTAGCAAACCGCTCTCACGCAGTCCGACTAGAAAACACAATTTCATCACCCATACAAAACGATTTCGGCGTTCCACAAGGTTCTATTCTCGGTCCACTTCTGTTTTCTATTTTCATCAATGATTTTCCATCTATTCCGTCAAACACGAGGATTTCTATCTACGCAGATAACTTACAAATTGCAATGACAAGCGCGCCGGCCAAACTATCTCAGACAAAAACAAATGCTGAAATACTTTTAAAACGCGTAAAATCATGGTACAACCAAAACGGTCTCAAGCTTAACGCAAGCAAGACACAGTGCACCATTTTTGATTCCAAGAACACAATAAAAAAGCTCCCAAATTTAACTTTAACGTTAGGAAATTACATTATTGAACCAGTAGGAAAAGTAACAAATTTGGGCGTCTGGTTTGATCAAAACATGTCTTTCAAATACCACATGGAGATAACATGCAGCAAAATTAACGGTACATTGACGTTCCTTCACCGCGTGAAGAACATGCTTGACGAAAAATCTAGATCATTAGCCATCCAATCTTTAGTGTTATCACACTTGGACTACTGTGACTTAGTCTGGGGAGATATACCTAAAGGTCTTCAAAAAGAGCTACAGAAATGTATGATGTATGTTTTTATCGCTAGTAAAAATGCCACCAACCTGTCAATGAAGGAATTAAGGGTGACGAAGTCTCCAGGCTTGATGTGTTCGCGCAGAGAGCCGCAGGCTGTGGCAGCAAGCACGTGCGTACAGCCAGCCTCCTTCAACGCCCATAGATTGGCCCGGTAGTTCACGCGGGATGGGTGAATCGTGTGACCACGACCGTGTCTGTACAAATACATTTCAATCAATTCAAATTTATTTTATATAGTTGTCGGCAACATAACTTCCTTTTTTACCTTTCAAAAATATATAACTCAATGTGAATGTTCTTTTCCTTTCCATAATATTGGAAAGCCAAGGTTAGAGGCGTAGGTATGACAGAATTCCAAATGCATATCAGTAAAAGGGATTCTCAAGCGTAGAAAAACGCGAATAAGGAGGCTAATGCTTTTGAAGACTCGTATTGCGTCTACAGCCCTCATCAACAGTTTTGAAAGGCAAAGATCGTCATTAGTGATGCAGCATTAAAAATGTCCAGATACAACGCCCCATACAATGGCAACTTCAATGTGAGGTAATGAATGTCAAGATCTGATCGGCGAGTTGACAACATGAGTAGAAATAGAGGGGCTGTTTGTTTCATCCACCAATGGGTTATAAAAAAGGCATATTTACAAAATATAATTATATTACCAAACGTACTGCAAGGTTATACTTATTTTTCTACGTAATCGCCCAAACGGTTGAGACATTTGTCATCTCGGTACGGGTAATTGAACATGGCCACCAAATGTGAGTTGCGAAGTGTAATTCGTTTTCTGCAAGCAGAAAGACGTAGTACTGATGAAATTCATAGCAGAATGAGCAAAGTGTAGAGTGATAACTTCATGAGCGAGGGTAGTGCACGGAAATGGTGAAGAGAATTTCACGAAGGGCGAACTGACGTCCATGAAGAAAGTGGAAAGGGCGCAAGTCTGTTGCCACTGTAGGCCTCGTTCAGACTGTTGATCAGGCGGTTAACACGAAACGAAGCTTTAAGCTCAGTCAAATTTCTAAACATTTTAAAGTCTGCTTTGTACACAATCGTACGAGACCACAGATACCGGAAGTTGTGTGTCGTTGGGTCTAGGCCCGTTGTCCTTAAGACATATCTCGCTTAACTGGTGGCAGCAACTTCTTTGAAGAAAGCATCGAGAAGCTTATGATCATACATGCAGTACTTTTGGTAATAAAATTATTATATCGTGAAAATTTGCCTTTTTCATCCCATCCTAGATTGAAAAAACAGCCCTCATAAATATGTAGAAATGTTACAAACATAGTTCTGGACAAAAGTTTAACACCAGGAATTGAGAGGACACGGAGCGTGGATGAGCAGATGAGAAGTACGGATGAACTGGAAGAAGCACAGAGTGACGTTAACATCAATGCAATGGCAGCATGCATGGGAGCATCAGAGACTACAATACGTGAAAAAACTACGTAGGAAGTTACCAAACGAAGCTCTAGTTGTAAAAACAACACAATTTCTCTTGATCTCCCGATGCACTCCCAGCGTGGCCGACTGGTGAGGGTATCCGCCTGCTATGCGGAAGGCCCGGGTTCGTTCTCCGTCGCTGTCACGGTCTATTTGTGCCTGACTATTGACAGCTAAAACATGTCCAGCAGCTGCTACACTGAACGCTTGGCATAAGCCACACCTCAATCACGCTCATCGACACGCCTCCACTTCATGTTGCAGCGCCGAGGATGGGAATCTCGCTTGAAACATCACTACTTACCACACTGACACTACGGCATGGGACTTCGGTATTGAACCAAGAATGGGCCAAACGGCTCGTTCCTATTGCCTTATTCTATTCTATTCTACTTTGAAGATCTTATCGATAAGCATCATCACTACTCATAAGATGTTAGCATTAAGAATTTAAAAACCCAATGTATACGTACTGTATACTCGATCGGAAATAAAGTTCATTCATTTTCATTTGCTCTAAAGCCAGGATGAAGGAGAGGTACAGCAGTACAACACTGCAGCATACAAGTGGTTACCAGCAGCATTCATCAGAATTAAGACGCAATCCAACACTAGCAGCCCACGATGCACGGAAAAACAATTGTTGTGCTAATACTTCTTCATAAGTCAAGGTGTAGCCATATATTACGTTTTTCAAGTATAGATATTAAGCAATGTGTGTACGAGTAGACATATTTATATTTTTAATATATTACCACACTGACATGGTACGGATGGGAAGAGCATAGCCAAAAACAAGTAGACAATAGACATCAAGGCCTAATTTAGGTTAAAGCTAAAATGTAAAACATATTCAACTCCAACTATTAAATCAACTAACTACAAAAACGTATTTTCTCTTCACGATAAGACACAATCAGTAGTTGAATACGAGTGCTACACACTAGGTTTTAAATAATGCAAGATCTACTAGACTAGATACCTTGGTAAGAGCACACAGGAGACGCCAGCTATGGTGCCGTGCTGCAGCCTGTCAGACGGCTCACCGAACGGTGTCACCACTTCCTCATCCGCTCTGTCTGGAGTGAAGAGGTCTGGTTTGTTCAAACCAGTTCCACCAATTATGCCAATCTGAAGAAAACGTTACATTAATTTGAGAAAGACAAACCTAATTACTTCATCTCAACTAAGCACTGTTTTGAACCATATTAGAATTCAATCTTTAATTTTGTCAGCAAGTCTGAGTTAATACAGAGCATGCAAATTGCATCAGTCCATGTCAGCAAAATTTTACAAATTCTGAAGAATGTATAAATAACATGGTAGTGTGCATCACCATACAATGATAAAAATAATAATTGACATAATATAGCAAATCAGTTATATGTGTTAAGCAGAAGTATGTCATGTTTTACATCACAAAAAATGAAGACCTACAGTACTGTACAACTTACTTTTACACTTGCCATTGTGCAGACAACTAAACCTCAGGAACTGAATTAAACAAAATAAAATCACCTGGAAGCAAATTATACTGTTACAAACATTAATAAATAACAAAATAATGCATAAAAAGATTGAATGAAATTTCAGGATGAACATACAAGATTAACTCCAGTTTTAAAAGACATCTTCCCTTTTTAAAAAATATAAGCTGCAAGACACCACATAGCCATCAAACAATGTAAGTCAAATCTACACATTTTATGAATAATTAAATTCCTATTTTTCAATTTAAACTATAAAAAATAAATCAATACACATGAATAGAAGCTTAATGGGCTGAAAAGTTTCATTTTAGTTGTCTTCTGTCAATAAATTTCTAAATCAATAATTGGGTAGCAAATCCAAAATGCCCATTGAAGACTGGAAAACATCAATATATCAATTTTAGTTGATACTAATACAGTACAGATGCTCTCTTCTGGATCCCTACCAATACCAGAACTACTACAATATCAAAATCATTCAAGAGCCACCAACCCCAGCTCAAGCAACAAAAAACAAGCATGGAGGACCCACTTGATACCATTTTCTGAGCATAGTTTGTCTCATTTATCCTAATCTGTTTCTCTCTCTAGTTGCAAAGAGTTAAAAATTTTATACTTATTACCTACATCTACTTAGCCATGGCACTAATGTTTTCATGTCCAATTTATGCCTTGTCCAAAACACTGGTTACTCATACAAGTGAAGTTGCTGATGTTTACAACCTTACAATATCATCCTAATAGATTGCCTAGTAGACCTTGAATGATTTCTTGTATATGGTACACTTAACTTTATTTACCCAGGTTTGCAGTTGCATTACTATGCATTTGTGAAGCACTTTGCATGTGTACATACTTTATATCTTCCTAAATATTTTCCTTCAACTTATTTTGAATTGTCCTACTATAATGTACATGTCCTACTAGATGAGCCTCTCTTCATAGGCTGTGTTTCTATGAACTATGCTGCTTTTAGTTTTCACCATTTACTACACTACGATTTTCCACAGATCACTAAGTGCCTTGGAAAGTTTTCTCCCTCATTCCTTTCTTCAAGTGCTGATTCTGGAACCATTCCTGCCACTGAACACAACCTAACTTGAGTTGGATTGAAGCATTAAGCAGTCAACTTGTTGGACTTTCATCTTGTGGCCTGTAGCATTTGACAAGGCAGGTTTAGAGTTATTCCATACCTTTCATTACTTATCATTACTATTATTTAGTATGCATTAAGTTTAACTCCATTTATGTGCCAAGTACTGATCAAGTTGCTTTAATGATTTGATCAATTCCATTACTTGTCAGCAGTGCTTTGGTTTATGTTTTACAATAAACCCCTCACTACTTCATTATTAATCCATTAGTACCAGTTGTTTTGAATGGAAACCACATATTAAATGCTCAATGAAGTCAAAAACACTGCTTTGATGATGGTGATTTCCACACTCACAGAAATACATTTAATACATCTAATGTGTTTTCATTGAAACAAAGTTTAAACCGTTACGTTTGCTACAACTTGCGTTGTGTTCTGGTTTCAGTAGTTAGTACTGTGTGACAGAGGTAACAATAATACTACAAAATGTCTAGGCAACCATGCTGTGTTTAAAAAAAATGTATACAAAGCCCCACCAGCTTGGTGGACTGGTGAGCAAATCTGCTTGCCATGGGGGAAGACCTGGGTTCAAGGCCACTGTCACTGTGGTCAGTTTGTGTATGATAATCAGTGGCCAGAATCACAACATGGAACTTGGGTACTGACCCAAGAATGAGTCAAAAGGCTCATTCCCA
This sequence comes from Trinorchestia longiramus, assembly GCA_006783055.1. Taxonomy (NCBI): domain Eukaryota; kingdom Metazoa; phylum Arthropoda; class Malacostraca; order Amphipoda; family Talitridae; genus Trinorchestia; species Trinorchestia longiramus. The sequence goes on from VCRD01004818.1 coordinate 35,488, forward strand.
TCGTCATATTCTATCTATCAATTTTCATCATAGAAACAAAGTAATTATTCTGATTGCTTCATTTAATCACGTTGGTATACAAATTTGAGACATTCTTGAATAAAAAAAACGTTTTATTTATTTATCACAAAGTTGTGAAGTATTCAAATGCAAAGTTTCAAACAAAGAAAGCTCAGCATGTGCCTAAGATTCTTGCAAACATCATCAGGCAGGATATGTTAGGACTGCATCTGGTGCACAATGTAAACTTAGTATACAATTTGGATACTATTACCTCAACAGATTGTGCCCAAAACTTTGACCTCTGTTTAATAAACTGCAGAGTTCATTCAAAAAGCATGGCAGATTAGAGATGAATCTCTCAATCAATGGAAGCGAGATCCTATACTTGGTAAGCCTTTCTCCAAAAAATTCATAGACGTAAGCCAATCAGGTTTAGATATCAGAGTGGCTTATGTTTCAAAGGAGACTATTTGCATACATTTGAATTATATCTACTTAGGAAAGACCAACAATTCCCCAGTTTTTAGATTCCTTTATTTTGCTGTGGTATCAGCAACCCATATCATGTATTCATAATATTGAATTTATATTCAATACATGTCTTAAACATGTCTACCATTGTTCAAATTGCAGTTCAAATAATACACATTCACATCTGTACAAGCACATAGTCAATGTGTTTACACAAACCCCTCTATGATGGCAGCAGTGCATGTGAACTTTGTGGGAGAATGAACAAAAGCTTTTTTGTTCTTCTTCCAACTCAATCCTCAAGAAAACAATCCTTGGCTTTTAATCTCTTCTGTTTTTACTTTTACATCAGCCATGCACTTCCAGCAAGTAAGCACACATTTATATCACTCTCACTCATCTTATTCAAATCCTTGCACAACTCCACCTTCACCTACAACTCACCAGTCATACACTTTCTCATGCCACAAGAACCTGCCTTCCTAGCCTTACTGCCAGCCTTTGTATACACCATATTTGTACAACTGATTTGGAACTATTGATAAATGCACATTAGACCAAACCTCAATTATTTTTATTAAATAGATGGACACAGACAATACGGCCAAACTATCAGTCAGAACTTTACTCTTAACCCCTTCAGTCCCCTGGTTTAATGTATCAGATACCCTTTAAAAAGAAAAAAATATTTAGCTTTGCATCATGATGTCTAACATATTGGATATACAATCTTGGACAAATTATTAAAATTTCGAGAAAAAAAAATAAATTTATTTAGGTCCATGAGGTTTGTTACTGAGGATAAATAGTCTCAATAAAAATCATCGCATTTTTAGGCCGTGACTGGAGGGGTTGAACGAAGTTAGCACAAGATCACAGACACTCAACACAATTACCCAAGTCATAATTAGAACCGCTTGTGCTTGCTACTAAATTTGCACATTTTGCAATAAAAAATACTTAAAGTACTTTTGCACCCAAGTACCACACACAAAATGTCTTCATCATTTAACACGTGTCTCAACTCCAGTGAAATTGTTTGAATACTCCACGTTTAAACTTTTTCTTCTTTGTCGTGTTAGCACGTGGAAACTTCTCTCCCAAATAAACACGACGTCAAAACTTCTTGTTTCACATTTACTGGACCTTTGAAGACAAGTCCATGCAGCTCCTCAATTTCAATAATGTTCACTGTTACTCTGAGATTTAACACCCAGGCTGAAAGAAGTTACAAGAGGTTTATTCAGCGTGGTTCTACAACATGTTGAAACTTGAACGTCATTGCCAAAGTTCCGAAATCCAAAGTGCCGGAAGCGGTTTCAATTGTACGAATTAAACACAAATCAATATTCAAATTACTTTATCATCTATGATAATTACGAATTTTAAAGAACGAATCATCAAACAAGTACACGATTTCTACAACTATCTCTATAGTGTCTAAATCGGAATTAAAGTGTTTAAATACGAGCTTGATTGGGAGACGGTTGATTTGAGCCAATTTTACTGTAAAGTATTTAAAATAATATACACTTTAAAATGAACTTTGGACCAAACCTCTATGCTGGTGGCAAGACATTGAAAATCAAGAAGTAAAAATGATTGTAAAATAAATAAATTTCGAATGCTGATATGGCTAAAACTTATAGCTCAATATAGTCATATACAAATTCGTACTGAGGTTCAAGCAAATTTTCCTGATGTGTTGCTATGGCAACAGTACTTACAGCCCCAGGCTTCAGTACTCAAAACATGGTATGTGTGGCTGTTACGATGTTTGTTAACCGAAATAATTTATAAAATAAAGATGCAGTGAGATTAATCCTCTACAAGAAAATGAAACAATGTATTCGTGATTTTTAAAACGATATGGTAATATGATTTAGACGGTGATGTGATGAATCTATTATAATAGCGATGTGCTCATGAAAACAACACAGATGTAAGTTTACCAGCAACGTTAGGCGCCGGTTATGTCGTGGGTTCCTAGCGTATATCACAATCCCCTCTAATGTCATCAGAATTCTACTATGAACATCTAGCAGTTGTTGATTAATATGGAACTGCTATGCTATATGTTATGGGAAGAGTGAACTTCAAAGTGAGCGTTCAAGTTTGTTATAATGTAAAGTACTTAAAATTCTTGATGTATTGCGTGCGCTGTAGACAGAGAAAACGCAAATGCTGGGGGCTGTTTTTTTGAAAATATAGGCTCGTATTCATTGAGTACTTGCAACCACGGTCTAAAAAAAGCAACATTCCAGTTGTTCTTTTTTTTTTAATCAGGAACTTTCTCTCTGAACTTAGAACTACAAGAGCATGCTGAAATTAACAAAATAGTTGTAGAACAAGAGAATCTAACCATTGCAAAAATTATGGTGAAACTATGTTTGTATCCGACAATGCCTTAGTCTCAAGTTATTGTGAAACCATCATAGAGGAAAAATCTTGATATAAACTCAACACTTTAACCCTATTAACATGTTTAATTGGTTTTAGGAAGAACATTTACTCATCTAGTTATCGAATTACCTCACATGTATGAGGATAACTTACTAATTTACAGTTGTGTGTGAAATTATTTGCCTTTAATCTAAGAGTTACTCAGTATGAAAAGAAAGAAAATCTACTAATTGTAATCTTTGAGTTCCAGATTATCTATTCCAAAAACTATTTGTTGACAGTGGAAACATAAGATAAACACATTAACACGAGTTTTACGAGATATATTTTTAAGTAACAATTAATATTCTTAAACAATATAATCCTAACTACTAGATTATAATTTATACACGTCTAGGCTCTGCTCAGTAAGCTGTCTAACAGCTGTTTAAGACTAAGCTGTGCTCTAACTTAACACGTTTGTTACGATGCGACCCACCGGTGGGTCACTTAGGTTAGGTTCTGTAATTTTTTCCAAGTCTTTTAGTGATTATGTGTACAAAGTAAAGATTTGCACCGGCTAGGCAATCGCAACAAACGTGTTAAGCTTCATTATCAAAACTAGATAAAGGTGTAAACTACTGATGTGCACAGTACTACGTTACTGCATGCTCCTCATTTTAAGGAGCATGTAAATGTTTTTTGAATATATTTATTTTTGTAATTGTTAAGCATTGGTGTTGGACGGAGTATAGTAGATGAAAGCAGGCCTAATACTGTGGTGTACACAATGCATTCAACTTATGCGTACAATAGGGAAAATTCAAAATAAAATACCATTGAACTGAAGAAAAGTTATCACTTGAAACGCTGGAATTCCCATGGAGCCGAAAAAAGACATTTTTAGTGCATAACATGCTGTTCATTTTTATACTCATATCTTATTATAAGGCTCAATGTTTTGCTAAATTTCGTGTCCTATTTTCGGGTCCGCATGATGCCAGAGCGCTATTCAAGGTGAAAATCCTGTTTCATCAATACGAAAAGTTTCACAATTTCAGCCAAGTGTTTTACGTCACTTGAATTTATATATTTATTAAAATTGTATTGTAATCATTAACATAGCATTAGTTTCACCAAACGATTTTGTGGAATGCAATTATAAAGTTTCGTATTCATTTGGAATTACAAAACGTTTACTAGTGTTGACACATGAGCTTTACGATTACAATATCAAAAGTAAAGCTGTCAAATAATAACAAATCTATATAAATCAAAGTGTGTACAAATAAAAATGTAAAAGAATTAACAATTTGCTACGAGTCTCATATAAATAAGGCGAAAACAATATTAAAATGTTTATAAACAGACGCGTGTCTTACACAAAACTAGAGTGTATATTAAACGCACGGAAACTGCATTGACAATTATGTGAAAAGATGTAGAAAATAATTTTGGCCCTAGTTCTCCTCCCAACCTCAATCAGTATTATGCAATATTTCAATTTCACGGTACTTCTTTTATGAGATAGTTGAATTGTTATGATACATTGTTCTGAGAAATTGTTTTGCCTTTGTTTGAGGTGTCACGTTATTTCCATAATGATCCTAAGACGGAATGATAAGCTGATCTTCTTGTTATGTTTTGTGATATACGTACAAGAAGGCTAGAATTTAAATGTGAATCAAAAACTGAGATATAGAGTAAATATCAAGACTTGTACATACAGCACATTAGAAATGTTTTATAAAAACAAAGGAATAATACAATAGAAGAAATCAAATACAAATAGGGGAAGGTACAAAATCAGCGCTAAAAATCTATGCCATGTATTGCCCCTATGGTTATCCTAAGTTAATTTGCGGCTTTGATTAGGTAATTACAATGCAAGATTTACCTATTTCCCAATAGTCAATATATGAATAAAAAAGCACAACAATGGTAGCAGTTCAATTATTTACTAATGTATGACATCGTTTATAACTGAATGTATGTGGAAATACATGACAATGTATGTGGAAATCAAGGTTTGGTGAGGCGTTACTCGTTGTTTCAACTATCCGTTAAATAAATTCCTCCGTTTCATTTTAATCCGTTACCATCCGTTTCTAAATTCCTCAGCAGTTGAAACAAAATAATTATTTACCTAATGAAACTTTTGAACTCTTTATTTCTTGAGGATGTTATCATCAATGAAAATAACATTCTTATTCACATATCGCTGAGTACACTAAAGAGTGCCTGCAGGACAGAGATGAGTCCTGCTGTACAGTGGACGAGAAAATTGAGGCCTGGTGCAGGCGTGTTGTAGAGGCAACTGAGTGTATTACTGAGTGTATTACTGAGTGTATTACTGAGTGCATTACTGAGTGCATTACTGAGTGCATTACTGAGTGTATTATTGAGTGTATTATTGAGTGTATTACTGAGTGTATTACTGAGTGTATTACTGAGTGTATTACTGAGTGTATTACTGAGTGCATTAC
>VCRD01004819.1:17604-37533 GCA_006783055.1 Trinorchestia longiramus
CAGCAGTGTGCTGTTATTCTAGTGACAGAAGTGTGCTGTTATTCTAGTGACAGCAGTGTGCTGTTATTCTAGTGACAGCAGTGGGCTGTTATTGTAGTGACAGGATCGTGCTGTTATTGTAGTGACAGGATCGTGCTGTTATTGTAGTGACAGCAGTGTGCTGTTACAACACTGCTAGAAGTAGCTTCAATGTATAGACTGCAGTACCTTTTTATTAGTTCTTGTACGTCAGAGGAACAGGAGTGTGCTGTAATTGGTCACACGTCGTTGTTCTTCATTACGAAGAAAGTGTTATTGAACAAATAATGAGCCCTCACATCAAAATCAATAAGCACTACCTTTTATTGTTCTTGAAAAGATACACCAGCTAATGAACGACAGGAAAGAATTATTAAATTTTATGTATTGCTTGGAAAATGAAACAAGTACATGAGTATGTTGTTCCTACGAACTCGTAAAATATCCGCCGACACACCTAATGCAAGTCAACGCGCGTGCTCACACCACGAACACAAGCGTGCTATTTCTGCAGGTAGGCCTACATGATTATGACGCTTGTGCTGCCGCTGGACACTATAGGACATCCGAACACCCTGCTGTCCCTCACGCAGGCGTGTGCCGCCTCCAGCAAGCAGGTCGAGCAGGTGATTCCTAATCATAGGAATCATGTCAAACCAATTCCCGTTCATGTCGGGACTGCGCATGGGAAGTGATGCCGAAAAGTCCCCGGAAGTTTTAATGATTGATGCCAATATATTTAAAAGTATAGCTACTTTTGCAGTTTTATCGCACCAGAACATCATTTTTGTATGGAATGTTTGGTATTTGAAGTAGTTATTTTGGAAGAAATTAAACGAGTTTTGCCAGGTTTAGCAAGCAGGTATGCGAAAGTAATGCAAAGGTTTATCACAATAAATTATGATTTTGATGTACGATTTTTAATTTATCAGATTCAAACTGGACACTTCACTCTCTCACATTACAGATATTATAATTAAGATACCAACAAGCATCATGACCTAGGGTCAATAGCGGTACAAGTTAAAATTTTAACGATAAAAACCGGAATCCAATTTACCATACCTATAAAAAATATTCGACATAATCATGATAGTTTTCCCCCCTTTTCATTTTTGAATACACAAATATTAATGTCAAGATATAATTATTAAATTGCAAAGTACAGTTAGTTATAAAACTAGTTATATTCATTATATGAGATAGTTATTACATTAATTACATCAGTTAATACACGAGACGCTTTGTACGAGGTGCTCCAACAGTTACCTGATTAATGCAATCTTTACTTCAAGTTTGCACGAGTTCTCTCATAGTTTCCCCTCGACCTCGAACCTCTACAAATGTTATCACAGTACAAGCTATGCTAAAGAAAAGTCATACTGCTAACGCCTGCATATAATTTTTCAAATGTCGTGGATCTTTAAAGTCATACGAGTTATCTTGTCTACATAGATATCGGTTCATCTAAGTTTTTAATGCTATTTTCGTACATCTTTACAACATTTCTTGAGGTGATCCTCGCTTCGGTACCTTTTACGAGCGAAATTATTGTCCATGAAGCTGCATTTTCAGTGTTGCTGTGTTAGTTTATTGATTTGTGCCCCTGTGTTTTCCAGTTATTACCTTTCAAGCATCACGCATTTTTATCGGCGTTATTGCCTCATGCGTTGGTCTCTGCCCCGTTATTGCTAGTCTCATTGCCTTAGCATTGCAGTCAGCGGAGCTAATATGTTATAAGACATAATTGCAGCAAGCATATGACTAATCAATAGACTCCCGCAGCAGCAACGCAGGACTGGGGCACCTGTAACACCTTCTCTGAGACTCTGACTTGAGAAAGATGGACAGAGACGCTAGTTCAAAGACTGACAAAAGGATGCACAAATAGGAACATTCAAATACAGAGAAAGTTGGACTGACAGGTGAAAAGATAGATAGGATAGAACTGACGTATTGGATAGATGTAAAAGTATGACAGAAAGATGACAATAGAGACGGCCTGACGGAAATACGGATTGTCGGACCGATCAATGCATGGATGAACCAATAAGAGGACACTAAGCGTGAATCAGCAACTGTTTTATTCTTACTTGATGTACGCTCGGGTTAAGCTAGTATCAATGAATCTATATACGTGTTACAATAGGGATTATGTTTTGATGGCATTATTTAGATACATTGTGTTCCAATAACTGCTTAGATAACAAACGATGACGTTTAAATACAGCTAGAGGAATTACTTGACATGCGGCAGAGCGCGCCAGCTATGCATGGATGTTAGGTAAGCAAACGCTGTTTTGTACACAGAAACGTGCAACAAACGAACAGTTAATGCGAACATTATATAAAAACTGGCAGCACAGCATCGATAATAAATGTAAGCCAAAGACAAATATGAATGAATGATTGCACGTGTACAATAAACGTATAAAACAAATTATGCCATACATGCAACCTAGAAAAGAGATATTGATGTGCGTGACAAATACGTATATACCAAGCTGCATGAACATCATACGTTCACACTGAAGTATTTATAAAGTACATTCAGGTTTTACTTGCATAGCAACTAAGTGTTTATAACATTCTTAAGTAAAGAATTGGTCGAGACAGAGTTCTTGGAGGAGACCGTCACGTTGAAATGGCGTCGTTAGATCGTGGCGTCAGAAACGCATACGGAATGGCTTCATAGGACTGGAGCGATAATTTATGGCTCACATAATTCCAGGTTTTCGATGAGAATAAAAGGGAAGAAGAATAGGAAACGGTCACGTACAACAGCACGACTGATGCACGGCCAATGTTCACGATAACACCGCTGTTGCTCCGAAAATACTTCACTTAACTTATGCATAATGAGGGAATGGGTTGAAGTTAGTCAATAAGATGGGGTGAAGTTAGCCGATAGGATGGAGTGAAGTTAGCCGATAGGATGGAGTGAAGTTAGCCGATAGGATGGAGTGAAGTTAGCCGATAGGATGGAGTGAAGTTAGCCGATAGGATGGAGTGAAGTTAGCCGATAGGATGGAGTGAAGTTAGCCGATAGGATGGGGTGAAGTTAGCCGATAGGATGGAGTGAAGTTAGCCGATAGGATGGAGTGAAGTTAGCCGATAGGATGGGGTGAAGTTAGCCGATTGGATGGGGTGAAGTTAGCCAATAGGATGGGGCAAGATTATCAAACATTCATCGAAGGAAGACTTTCCAGTTAGACTCGAGAAATAAATATTTGATGACTATTATGATTGTAAGTCAACAATTCGCACACTTGAGCAGCGAACTCAATAAAATTTCAAAGAACATTCAAATTCTCATATCATAGTCGGATGTATTTGACTAAAACAAAGCTTACGGCATTGAAATTGAAATTAAAATTAAAAGTAATAAAATAATGAAATAAACGTCAGAAATAACGAAATCTATAACGTGCTAGTCACAAGCATTAATTGATAGCGAATGATAAGATCATTACGAATATGGATATCAAGCTGCTTTGTTTTATGCTTTCAACAATAGGTGATAAGGATTCAATCATGACACCCAATAAATAAGGCATTCATACAATAGTTAGAAAAATATGAGCACTATGTAAATTAATGTAGATAATTATACGCAGCAGAGGAGACAAAAGCGTCATTATGTGTTGCAGTTCCTGAATACATAATTACGTTTTTCCTATAAATAATCTCCAAAGCTGGTATTGAGGAAGCAGCTGCGTAAATAGTTGTTACCATGACGTGGTATTGCAAGCAGGATGTTGCGCACGTTATGGGATCGAACTGTCCTCCTAAGCTACGTCAACATGCGTCTTTTCATTCACTCACATCAAATGAACACGTGTGTTAAAGAGTTCATGTCTATGCGCCTCCCAATTTACGGTTTCGTAAATAAAGTTCGCTTGTTATTCCAAGAATTTTTGTGAAGAGTTTGTTGTAGGAACGAATTAGCTGCCGAGAAAGAATGTTTGGTGCTTTTTTACATTTGGATATTTTTAGTGTGGTGTGTGTATATAGTAGTAGTAAATACCGTGCGTGGATCTACATGCGTTAATACTGCATGGTGATAACCAGATGCATGAATATCATGCACGACCAAACTAAAAGAAATAATGGAAGACAACGATCAATATTAGAATTTGTTCTCGGCAAGCTTTCATGCAATAATGTTACAGTATTTTTTACCATGTTTCCACTTTTATACAGTTAGATTAAATAAGCAATTATTTGAGAATTTCATCTAGCGCATAACAATACAGGGTGGAAATATTCAGTTTAAAAAGTACACGAGTTTCACTCAACGCGATTGCTTGAGGAGGACATGCCGACTAATCTAGACAAAACAATCAAATTAAGTTCCTCCTTGTACAAATACTTGAAGCTATGCGCCCAGTTCAGAAAAATTTACTTGAAATATTTGTATGAAAATGTCTTATTCCGCAGTTTGCGTTTCAGTATTGAACTCTACCTAGAACAAATAAAAAGTAGTTTCTTGTTGAAATGCTCATGAAATTTAATATGTACGCAACGAGTAAAAAAAACAGTTTTAAATCTGTCGGATAAAAATTTCAGATTTTCACTCATTTGGATGTGAATAAAACATAACTCAAATTCGGGTGAAGCTCAATTCGAATATCAAACAATGCAATTTGAACAACTTTTACCTCACTCTATTTTAGTACTTATTTATCACGCAAATACCACCCAAACTATTAACCCAATTATTATTAACCATAAATATTATTACTATTTTTAAGCTATAACTCAGTTGAAAAATTTCCTTTCTGACGGTAATTTTGATAGGTACGTAATCGGTTTTCTTTTGCCTAGTAGCGACATAAAATGTTAACAGACAATTAACTTAAGTATCTCTGCCTAACCCTAAAGATAAATATTTATTCGAATGCTACATTCGACAGAGCTTCTTACTTTTATTTCACCAAAGCTATGTTCAAAATAGAAACATTAAGTTAAAATAAAAGGCACGCTACATTTGTAGCAGAGCCAATGTGACCTGCAGGATGCCGTACGACGCCATTCCGACCAACTCAGCTGACCCCAGCCAAAGCTAGGTCGATTCTGATGGATCGGAGTCAGGCGTAATTCTGATAGGGTTATACTCGAATTAATGTGAATAAGTGCGAGGCATTATGCGTAATGTATGACGGTCATTAAAGAAGGATAGCGGAGTTGGTTATTACGTCGGTAGACACAGCGACATGGCGCTTTTTCTTGTAAATTATGCGTTTTCTTCGGGTGCATCGAACGGATCACGCCAAACTAAAGGATTATTTTCTACATGCTGGTGCAAAGGGGATGATAAATAGCCATGCAATGGTGGGATTGTCAAATTTCACCCCTTATTTTGCACGATTTAAAAGCGACTTACACTGAGGTGGAAGGACACAATCCTCGATAATGGTCTTTGAACGGAAAAATCCGGTGTAATAGGCGTCGATCAGGGTGTCTCAGCGAGGCTAAAGTGGCAACATGCTACGGAAAGGCTGTCATAACTACCAGTTACACGTTATTTTTGAAACTGCATTTTAAAAGCTTAGGGCCAGATGATTCTGCGAAACATTACGTTATGTTTTTAGCTTCCATTCTATGAGGAAATTATCATGAAGATATAGCACTTCAAAATCGATTCCTACCCAAAGAAATGATGAACACATCCTGCTAGAAGTAATTTGAAACCTTAAGAACTTTTTTTTTACAACTTGTGTTTGGCATAAACATTCAAAAAGACTTGCTGAAATAATGGTACTGTGCTTAAATTTTATGATAATAGTTACTTTTAGCCTATATCGGTATAAAATTGAGAATATATTAGAGGTAAAATGCCACCATGCAATGTGAAAGAGCTTGTATGTATTTTATAGATTTGTAACACGGTAACACATTTGAAAGGCCAGTTAAAAGACAAAGAAATAACAGCTTGGGAGTAAATTAATTCACACTTGCTGACACTTCCCGAAGAAATAAATAAATTAACAGCACTAGTTCATTAAAAGCGTTGTGTGCCCCACGAACGAATTTGCCGCCAAGTTTTGAGTAATTGTCATACAAAGTTCGCAAAATGGAAATTCCCATAATCTAATTAATTGTGCACGTATCAATGTGTTCTTTGTCTCATTTTGTAGGTTAACTACTGTAACCAAACTCAGAAGAAAATGAATACTATTCGTTACTATATTACGTCTAATAAGAAAAAAATTTCAATATAATTTTACAAGTTACTCAAACTGAAAATCCCAAATACAGAAAACAAACTGGATTTGACTGCGTATCATGAGCTTAGAAAATGAATTGATAATACGCATGGCGTAGTTAATCAATAAGAAACAATAATTCATCAGCAGACAGGCCAACATTTGATGGAAACGCCTATAAATAAGGAATAGATAGTCCTACGTTACTCAAGGGCATTTTTAGAGCGCAATGTCTCAAACAGAACAATTCATTCATTCCTCAGCGACAGGAATAAAGTGGAGGAGGATACAATGGTCAATCCATCATGACTTCACTACAAAGGTGCTCGATAGCTCCAAGCATCATAATTTAACTTTCTTGCCTTCAGGGTAACGGAGGTTCTGAGTAAGTGTGCACCACAGAGTAAGTGCCATTCAGAATTTAATTGGGAAATTAGCTTTTAAAAATGAGAGGTGGTGCTAAATGTTAGTTTATTAGAAATGGATTTGATCAGTAGAAACGTAATTGTTTGAGAAATTTCGAGGGCTTAGTTGAAAAATGAAATTGGGAATTTTTAACACACTCAAGGTTGGGACTCGTAGTTGCCTTAGGTCCACGGTGGAATTCAATCATTCATTATGTTTGGTATATTTCAATGAACCAAGTTTCCAATATACCAACTTGTAAAGGGTAATTATTTCATGATCGTTCAAAATATTATTCGTTTACAACTTTTGAGATTTTTAATTTTATAATTTGACGTTTTGTCCAACTTAATCTTGCCCAGAACCTTTTAGTGTTGAGTATTCGTTAGAAAAATTGACTGAGAACCGACACAATTCCTCACTAATTAGCTCTTAATTATGAATTTAATTTAACTTCCGATCAATTTGAATTGCGGACAACAAACTCAGGAATTCACCCATGTCTCTCACCCCATCCAACATGCAGAAGGCTTCACTTGTCTCTCTCTTTAGCCGAACTTTACGCTCATTAAATATAAAGCTTTGGCTTTTACTGTAACATTTAAAGCTTCTCCACCTCCCGAGTTTGTCTCCAACTCAAGACTAAAGTTCCTGCAATTATTCTCATTAGTATTACATGAACTAAGCTTCCACTCGAAGTAGAAATTTGTCAGTAGAATCACAGAATTCAGCAAAGCGTCTTTGAGAAGGAGAAATATTCAATTAACATTAGTTATAACCCAAACGAGCAGCGTATATGAACGAGTTCATAATCCGAATCGAAAGTTTTTTTTAATCAGAAGTATTTCTTGAAGGCAGAAACCTGTGTAAGGCTTAGTAAAAGATGTTTGCCATTTCCTTTTCTAGGATTTAAATTATGATTTTGTGACTTAATTATTCGACCACACAGTTATAATGCGAGATAATCTGGGTAGCAATGAATATCAATGAATACTTACTAATTAGCTCCTGCCAATGAATGCGTACCAGTGAATAAGAATCAATGGATGCGCGTCTATGAATGCATATCTTTGAATGCCTGTCTATGAATGCATATCTTTGAATGCCTGTCTATGAATGCCTGTCTATGAATGCATATCTTTGAATGCCTGTCTGTGAACGCATATCTTTGAATGCCTGTCTGTGAACGCATATCTTTGAATGCCTGTCTGTGAACGCATATCTTTGAATGCCTGCCTGTGAACGCATATCTTTGAATGCCTGTCTGTGAACGCATATCTTTGAATGCCTGTCTGTGAACGGATATCTTTGAATGCCTGTCTGTGAACGGATATCTTTGAATGCCTGTCTGTGAACGCATATCTTTGAATGCCTGTCTGTGAACGCATATCTTTGAATGCCTGTCTGTGAACGCATATCTTTGAATGCCTGTCTGTGAACGCATATCTTTGAATGCATGTCTATGAACGCTGAAGCTAAACTTCAGCACTACATGTTCCGAGGATACGACAGCCTTTTCTTAAGTTCTAGAAAGTGCAGACAAACACGAGTTTTTTCAATTACGTAGCTAAACAATACTAAATGACTGATCTACCTCCTCATTAAAATGACAAATTATTCCAACATAATGCAACGCAGCCCAGACTATCTGTAGTCGTCATTTACCTTCATGGCAGTTCAGAAATATCAAGATAAACTGACAGACAAAAAATCTATGACAACAAATGAGCTCCACTTATTTTATCAGTATATTATTGTCAGGTGTAACACCGTTAGCGCGTGCTTGTGTCAGGTAACCTGCTCTACACTAAATTGGACCTGTCTCAGGCTTGTCTATCGAAATCCATCATTGTTCGAGCCTACCTGCATAATATCCAGCCACCGCTTGTCGTAGTTGGGCCATTTACTTCTTCTAAGTTTGAAGTATTAACAGGAACTTGTCTAGCTACGAGAATAAATTCATAACTTACGACAAGGTTCCTACTCGTGCAATACCTTCGCCTTTGAAGTTCACATCGTCTGTGTAAACTACTAGTACTACTACTACTGCTACCACTATTAAGATTCCGGTACACCACTCGAGTATAGACAGTATTTTAAACACTTCTGCGTCTCAATGAATGTACTGCACACTTATTGAAGTACAAGCTAAAGTAAATTAGTACTGACACGTAGAACTGTTGGATAGGGTTTCCCTTGTTTTAGAATTTGGGTAAAAATTTTATACGTTCAACTTATGTTCTATTTTAGCTTAATATTAGTGAAGCAATCTTCAAGAATTTGATGTGCGAATATAAAGTAAATAATTAATCTTACACCTCCCATTTCTCCTGCCATCCAGAACCTAGAAATGACATCAAAATCCACCACGCAGTATGATGACAATACATTGATCATTGTGAAATTATTATCGTAATTATTATGCTGATCACAATGTTTTTGCATGAACGTTTCATGACTCAAATCATGATTTTACCGCTTTTCAAAACAACAAATTCGCAAAAGCATTCAGTTTCTTCAGTAAATAACGATAAATTCAAAGATAATGTCAGCAAAAATTGGACCCCTCAAGGGTTTCAACGCGAGCTAGCTCCGTGAATCATTGCAAATTTCTAATACGCAATATTTCTTCAGGCTCTAACCACTCACTTCAAGGAGCTTCTGTTTCCTCAACAGAACTACAAGACTCATGCTGGCATATTTCAGTCGCTTGCGTTTCAGTGACGCACCGTTACGATCACCTGGAAAGTGATTCCAGTGTATATTTTCGACTAGATTGCTTCACAAGGTGTTTGCGCCCGAAATGAAGGATGGTGCCACATCTAATATGCCAAAACTTAAATGCAACACCATGAGAAATTTCCTTGTGGTATTGACACCTCCGTTATTGATGGCTTTCGAAGGTTGAGGCACTTACGCAGTGTTTTTGAGGTGCAACACTGCATTGAGTGATACAATGCTCCTCAGCTTTCAAAGGGAGTCTAGTTAGATGGATGCCTTCAGAGTTATGCTTCTATAGTTGCGAAAAGTACAGCGCTGATACATGGTTTTCATGTTAGGAAGGCTCCTAGGTGAACTAAAATTCACTTGACTACCTGTAAAGATAAAATGTGAAATTCTTTTCTGTAAATTCCGCTCGTGTAGACAGGATAATTGACAGGTTTTAATAGACTAAGGAATTGTACTTTTGAAGATGATGGTCGGAAAATGATGGTTGCTTATGGTTGAAGGAGTTTTCTCATATCGCGATGGATTTTTGACGAGTCTCATGTTTCACATGACTAAACAAGGTGTTCTTCAACGAAAACAAGCGTGTGACGATGATGCAAGTTGCATTAAAGAGTGAAACAAAATGAAAATAATTTCCTTGTAATTTCATCTACAGAGAAGGGCGTTTCACAGCGCATTAAAAGGAATTGAACCACTTTTTTAATTAGAATAAACTGTATTTCTTTTCGACTTGAATATTTCTCCCTTCCGAAGAACTCGTTTGCATGAAGATTAAAAAATGCCCATTTTATTTTCACACATTTTTAGACATGATAAGAAAGAAGTTGAATTTCTCATTCCTATGAAGCTTAACATCTCTTTCTTGCGAAGCGATTGTACGTGTCTTTCACAAGATTTTTTTTGAAGCGATCACGTCAGGCTTTCATAAATAAGTCTGTCAAACAAAGCCAAATCTCACCAACCGTTCTGTGTTTGAGACTAGAACTGATGAGCTAATCAGGACGACTTTATTAACATGCAGAGACTTATTGATGAAGCTTGCAGTGCAGTCTTAATGAGCAGTCTCCATCCAAGACGTAGTCTTTGTCGACCTTCCTAGGAACGAGCTGGGGGTCTTCTTATTGATTGATGATATTAGGAGAGTCTTCGCATTCGCGATATTAAGTGGCTTTTGTACACGAGCAAGTCCTCTCGAAATGAACATGATTTCCTGGTACGAGCTCAGTCGTTAAACTGACAGGATTCTTATTAACCAAAGTCAAGGACGATGTTGAAATTGGATAGATAACGTTTCCGAAGTTATAGAATGGGCGATTTTAAGAGAAAATGTGTAGTTGAACTACCTAAACTTGATCAAATGGGTAGGCATGCATATTTAAAGAAGTTAATTGGTTCACACGAAAATAGACTGACTCACGAGTTGTCTTGCAGTTGGTGGTAGGTGAATTGAAGGGCAAAGATGCTATATTTTGAGGCATCATTACATAAAATTAATGGGAGTTAGTGTTCAATGAAATTGTTAAAACATACAGTATGTGCTTCGCCATTCCTAGGACAGAAGCGATCCTGTCGAGAACAGAGTAGGATTCTAAATTTGGCAATCAATGCAACTTGTCGCTGCTTTGAAAACGAGCCAGTCCTGCTCGAGATCCCACTGTGAGGATCATGGCTCTCATTGAAAACATCTCCTTACACACAAGAGTAAGTAAGGTACCTCTACAGATGTAGGATTGTCGGTAGCACTACTACACTAGCAGTACTGATATGCAGGAAGGTACAGGGTGTCCCCAAAAAATGTATACATTTTTAAAAGGCTGTAGTTTGAACACTACTAGTGCTAGTAGGCTGGGACAGGTCTCATTAGAAAGAATAAAAATCTTAGGTTTTATTTTGTATCCAGAATACGTCGTTACCTGTCTCATATACACCAACAGTATTCAAATTACAGCTTTTTAAAAAATGTGTACATTTTTGGGGACACCCTTTACCTTCCTGCATATCAGTGCTCTAGTGTAGCAGCGCTACCGTGAGTACGGCAGAGGTATCTTCCTTATCTCCCACCCAGTGTACATTTTACATATGAGAGCCTCTAGTTAATTAAAGAAGTCTCGTGAAACCATAAACTCGAACTCAACTATGAAATCTCATTGTAAAACGTTCTACTGAATAAAATGTCATTGAAAAAAAGACGGATGCAACATAAATAAAATTTTGAAAAAAAAATCCGAAACAAAAAGCTTACTAAAAAACAGATTTGTCTATAAAGTGTCTTCTTGAAAAAAATTTTCGACGAGAAAGGGAATTTTTCTCGCACAGGAAAAGTTTTAATTCAAACAACATTTGAAAAATATTCCCAAGAAGTTCTCACACCAATATTATCATTATCAAAATCCCTGCGTTAATACTATTTAAAATCCTGAACAATTAGTTTCGCTTGAAGAAGCAATATGATGGAACAATTAAGACTTTGAATTGGAGTCGTTCATACATGATTGAGTACCTCACATCCTGCACTTTAAATCGTGAAACAGCAGAGGCGTTTCTTTTTAATAATATACGTAGGGAAACTATCAAGAGTTTGGTGGCTAGGATTTAGGTATTACTACTGAATGCATCCAAGAGAAAATTCGACTCGCAAAGATAATTGTGCAGCTGAACTGAATAAACAATTTCGTAAAAACTACTCAATATAAAAAGTGTCTTGGTAAACGGCTTAAATCGAAGCTAGCTCTTGTGATAAATATTTGACACGGATTTTTTTAGGCTCACGGACACATTAAAGCATTATTTCTTAATACTAAGCTTAATTTTTAAAAGCTCGTTTCATTAATGGGGAACCAGCTGCAAAATTCATCTTCTAGTTGCTAGTTTTCCACTTGGTTCTGAAGTTTGTCATATTCGATGTAGTGAATTTTTATTGATGATAGGCGAAGAGAAATAGGTTATAAATGACAAATAAAAAATTAGTTCTACCGTGTTATCAAGTTTTCGAGCGATTTCTGAATTTTTCTTTGACTACATTCAACTAATGAGTTAAGAAAATGATAAAAGTGCTTTTTCTAGCTGCAAGAACTATAATTATCAGTGCATATTATAGAAAAATTGAAAAAGGTCATTCAAATTTATATATTTCATTTCTATTAGAACAACTTTCATGCACTAATGAATTTAATTTTTTAAATTATAAAAATATGTTATGCCAACTCAGCAAAATGTTAATTGCTTCTACATATTTTCAACATTTTCTTGTAATTTTCAAATACGTTATTGGAGACTTCACACCGAGCATAATACTTCGTGTTACAGTTTTTCGTCTCTGAAAATGAGAACTTTAACAAGTTGCGTCCGATTGCCTGGCCGGTGTAAATTTTCACTTTGTACGCATAGTCACTAGAAGGATCTGAAAAAATTACAGAACATAACCTAAGTGGTCGACATACGTACCACTTGGGAGTCAACGTGTTAAACAAAGTCCTCAAAAAACTCTCTAGTCTTAAAGAGCAAGATGTTTTCGTACTGTAACGATGAACATTACACCTGGAGTACTCATAACGAAGACTCAATCCTAATAATTTAATGACCCATGATGGCATTGCAGATTTGAAACAAAGGTAATATCTCCTATTAAATATTTTTTGGAACAACATTCGAGCCCCGAATTGTAATCCTGACGTCTTTTCTCTTAAGACAAGGACTACTTATGTCATGCATTATTTAAAGGCCGGAGCTTGCAGAGATCCTGCCACAATGATAGCGCACCATTCATAATCTATAGGACCAAACATAGAGACACAAAAATGGACCCGTGCTCTAACAAAGACATGAAACATTCAGTGTCAGAACTTAACATGAATAAAGAACGACACGAACAAGAAAAACGTTACGTTGTTGAGAACAAACGAATATGAATAACTAAATGAAACGTATTACACTGGTTGGAAGCGTATAGAAATCGCTGAATCTGGTGTTTGAATTTGCTCACACGCAGAATAGTTGTTCATGTCACACTGCATGTGTTGTAAACTCTAAAGTAGTGAAAAGGTTGTTGACCTTACTGAATGTTAACTCTTCAGGGGCTTTAACTTTTCAGTTCCAGAAAAGGACCGAATAAGCCCTTATTTAACCCTAATATTATACGTTAACCTCTATTTGACCTACACAAATTAAACTAGAATAATATAGCAGAATGATTGAAAACTTACAAAGTTTCTGACACCAAATAGACTAGATATTTTGAAATTGTACCTAGTTAGCATGGAAGATTTGCTTCTACTATATTTTTGAACTTATCTATAGAATATTAGCAACAACATTCATTGCAATTTTAGGCTATTGAACTCAAATATTTTCACCTAGAATTGATACATTCAGAGTGACAATAACAAATTAATCGGAGTATAGACCCCGTGAGTAGTTACATTTAACTTGAAGAAAAATATGTACGTCATTAAAATTATCAACTAAAAAATACTATTATTCATAGGCAATGTCCTTGATTTACATGAACTGCATAGACGTCAAGCTGATGAAAAAACTCCTTTAATTTTACGGCGGAAAAGCATCAGGATCTTTCAAAAAAACTCTTCGTGAACAGAATCCTGATAATTCACAACCCGAATACACGATACTATGAATAAAATCCTGATAATTCGAAGCTAGAAACATGAGGACTGAATCAGAAACTTGGGTAACAATTGTACAGGGATTATTAAAGAAGTGCTAGAAGAAAGGAAGCCTGTGATCCTACATACTGTAGGTGCAGGATGAAACAGCTAGGAGGGGATCCTGTGATCCTACATATTGTAGGTGCAGGATGAACCTGTTAGAAAGAGATCCTGTAATCCTACCTGCTTACAGGATGGAACCACAAGGAATCTTCCAGTCGAGACGGAGACGCTCAGGCAGGCCAATGTGGGTGCAGGATTGGGGCTACATTAAATTATTGACATCTCATCAATAATGAATACGCAATTTGCAGGATATGCGTGCGAATAGCAAGACGTGGGGCGATGTATGGGAGGCACTGTGAACAGTGAGTTGTACTTTACTGAGTCATGAATGTGTAGTGAATGAGTACAAACTGAATCTTTAATGTGATCGAGTGTGAGGAACATGAGCGAATAATGCGAACGAATAAATTCAACGTGAGTTGTAAAGTGAATAGTCTAAAGATGCGTGAAGAGAAGACGCAACACGAATTTGTGCAGTGATAATACAATCGTGTGTCTGATACTATAATTCTACAATCCTTTAATTTTAGCGAATTTAATGATAGTTCAATTTTAGCGACCAATGAGATCGAGTAGTCTGAACGAGTAGGAAAAGTAGTCGTATTTAGTACAGAAAGGAATCAAACGATTTAATAACCTTTGAATGAAAATACAACAGGCAATTAACACGTTTGCTACCGACTATGAGTTATCTCGAAGTCGGTAGTCATCATTTATTGTAAATGACAAACATTTTGTTTTATTATTCATTACAAAGTGAAAACTTTTGGCTTCATTATTCATTACAAAGTGAGAACTTTTGACTTCATTATTCATAACAAAGTGAGAAGTTTTGGCTTCATTATTTATCACAAACTGAGAACATTTAGCTGTAGTAATAATTTTAGTACATTAGTATTTTATCTTTCTGATTACAAAAATAGGATAAAACAACGTAGCAAGGAGACGAAGAATGTCAACCATTATTGCATACGAGCGTGTGAACACGACGGGCAAGCGTGTGACGTGTGAACACGACGGGCAAGCGTGTGACGTGTGAACACAACGGGCAAGCGTGTGACGTGTGAACACAACGGGCAAGCGTGTGACGTGTGAACACAACGGGGAAGCGTGTAACGTGTGAACACGACGGGCAAGCGTGTAACGTGTGAACACGACGGGCAAGCGTGTAACGTGTGAACATGACGGGGAAGCGTGTGACGTGGGACGTGTTAATTGAAGAAGGCGAAACGAAGGCAAAATTTTTTTTCATATGCTTTTGAATAAGACGATGTCAACCGTCTGCTATATCATCATGACAAGGCACATAACAATGAAAAAGTACTATACATTTTACAGGAGAATTCAAGAATGTCATATTATGAAGCATTAATTTATGTGACAAATTTTATGAATGAAATCGAGTTAACGACTTCCTGATTTTCCTCAATATCTTTAATTGAACGAAAATGTTTTTCTTTATTTCGAGACCTATTTGAAAGTTTTGACAGGAGTTTGAACGTTAAATGAAGGCAATATTACCAGCCTGATGTTACCTGTGTGTATTAAAGTTTTTATTGACGCAAAACCACAAATTATTACGACATTTATCAAGCATAAAATGAGCAAAAATGTGCTGTGTACGATGCTTAGGGAAAAACGCAAAAATCCGGCAACGACGACCTCAAATTCGCAACAAACTCTGAATAAAAATCAAATTTACGCAAACTTGTCATAAAAACACGCCCCATAAAAGAACAACTTTGTGGCTTTCTCGAATATCAAGCTGGACTTGAAGCAGCGGCTCTTGAAATCACAAGCGGTGAGCAGTGATGAAGAGCACCTCTGTGTGGCATGCTAGTGATATTAGGAGGTCATTGTGGCCATACATGTCTATCACAGATTGATGGAACGGTAGCAGTGGTATCACCTTCCACCCTGTTGCTCAGTGATCATTTGTTCATGGCTGAGCAGAATTGTGAAGTGGATGCCAATGCATGCATATGTACATCGAGGCTGAGTTTCTTCAACAAGGAGCTTCAATTGAACAAAGAGAATCAAAGCGCGTTCAGGTATCCGAGAATGAACAAAAGAAAGAGATGAAGTGCTCGGGAATCTTAGAATGAGTTAGTGTGTGCTCGACAGACAACGAATCTCTTGAGGCAGTCTTCAGTATTCCAAGGATTGATGAAAATTTAAAATAGCTTTAATTTGCTCGTTTATAAGAATTTGAAATTAATTGAGCAGCAATATAGAAAAATAAGTTGGGTATTATGTTTGAGTTCATGCATGAAACTTTGACATATTTTTGCTCAGTGTTGTGTTCTGAGCATGTGATTTCTTCAGCATTTAAAAGTGTTGTAAAACAATTGACACCATCTTCTACAATATTTTTTGAATCTTTGTCAATTTTTTTTCTTAACTGGTCTAATTTTTGCGAGTATTTTAAATCGCAGTCAAAGCTCTTCATAATGGCAACTAATTTTATATTGCATGTATTAAAATGTTTATTTAATCCTCAGTCTCAAAATCCTAATGCCCAAAACACCCACATAAACACCACAGATTCCTTAAATGTCAAATTTGAAACCCAAACACCACAGTCCTATCTAATTCAGCCATAAATAATTTTTTCCTCCTTAAGTTTACATCAAACAAATTCAATTTTTCTCAGCGTGTACTGTACATCCATTTACCTCCTCCACCATCACTTAAACTTGTAAACAACTAAATTATTTCCCCCCAACACCTTAGTTCTCGCACACACCAAGTTCTCTTCCCCTTCCTTCGTCGCTTTCCCTCCTCCACGCGCATTCATTTCCCGGCGCTAATTTTTCGAAAGGGTTCCTTCTCGCGGGCTCAAATTATTGCTCTAAAGCCAGGAAATGAGAATCGAATGAAAATTCCGAGCGAGAATAAAAATAAAAAATTAAAATTTACAGAATGGCGCCAAGAAAATTCGTCTGGTCGGGAAGTCGAATAGATTGCGAGTTGTCAAAAGAAACACAGGCTATGACTGGGGGAGTTGCAGATGTTAATGCTAAATAATTTCATGAAGTTGGAGTGTTGGAAATTAGAAACAGCAGAGTGGAAAACTAAATCGATATCAGGGAAATTAGCTAATTGAGTTATTCGAAAACTCATACGTATAAGAAAAGAGAGAATGGGTTTGTGTGGGACAAGTGGCTCGATCACCTGCTAAAGCAGAGCACAACAGCAGGATGCAACTCAACAGAAACTGTGAAAAGAGTTTCACAATATTCAAAACGAATATTAAAAAATCACTATATTTTTCTGTCTAAAATAATTGCTCAAAAAATAACTCATATTGAATAATACAATTTAATAATCAATTGTTTTGCTTTGAAACAAGAAACTGAAGCCAAATACCGACAACATATGGCAAGCGAGCTCGATCAAATCTCACAGATTCCATTTGAGAAATGAATATTCAGACAACAGCTACAGGAAAGAGATGAAGTTTTTGAGATTGTGTTCATCAACTGTATTCTTTATAAGAGGCAATTTGCAATATTTTTCAAAAATCACGAAATATGATATTCATGCGTTATTTGAAAACATACTTCGTTCCAGACAATACATAACATCGCTTCAGATAATACTTAATGGTCGGTTTGTTTCAAGGTATCCTACCTGCGTTTCAGACGACAATGAACCGTGTTTCAGACAACTCATCTCGCTTCATACAATAATTCGCATTTTTCAAACAGTAGTAAAGCTCATTTAAAACGCCACGTAAACTTTTATCAAGTAATTTCAAATAACATTCGGGCATTTTCACACGTGGCCATTTCAACCAAGTCCCTGAGGCAATTTTCAAGAGGTTTTGGTTTCTTCACACCTGCAACTGACGATCCATCGCTCAGAACACACACGGATCTGGCACACTTCTCAATTCCGCTCCTGATCACCAGCTCCACTACTGCACAGCTGCACGGACTGTACGATTCAGGTTTAGTATGAAGTCGCTGAAATTAAGGTATCAAAGAAACCGTTATTTCACGGCTGCTTCAACGACTGTAATTTATTTTATGCTTGTTTCAGTTACCAAAAAGATTGCTGACGGCTCATTACAGCGACCAAACACATCCCTGATGGTCAGTTTCAGTGACCAAACACACCACTGATGGTCAGTTTCAGTGACCAAACACACCACTGATGGTCCGTTTCAGCGACCAAACACACCACTGATGGTCCGTTTCAGCGACCAAACACACCACTGATGGTCCGTTTCAGCCACGACACACAGGCCGCTGAAGCTCATTACTCAAAGCCGCATTTTAATGCTGCGGCTCGCGCAAGAACGCAGAGGCGGGCGGGCGGCGCTCATTCAAATATGTTAAGTTTTTGTTAGGTCATAATACAAGTTGCGCGCGTGATAGATGATGGCCATCCGCGAGAATTATGTTATTACTAAAACCCCCCGAGCAGGGTGGGGGGATAAAATTAGTGGCAGTGATGGGGGATATTAAATGTGCGGGTGAAGAAGATGGTAAATGATGTGCGGGTGAAGGAAATGGTAAATGATGTGCGGGTGAAGGAGATGGTAAATGATGTGCGGGTGAAGGAGATGGTAAATGATGTCCGGGTGAAGGAGATGGTAAATGATGTGCGGGTGAAGGAGATGGTAAATGATGTGCGGGTGAAGGAGATGGTAAATGAAATAGAAGCGAAAATGATGGTATATTATGTGGATGTGAAGGGGATAGTAAATGGTGCGAGTATAAAGATGTTGAATGACGTGGAAATTGAAGAGACAAGAAATGATGTAAAGATGAACATAGACGTAACGAGAGTGAGATGGGGCTTACTCATGGTGGGAAAAAAAGAATGAAAAATTATGTCCGAACAATTCAGTTGTACAGTAAATAATTGAAGTGCTATGCGACCAACAATTGCGTGCATAGTGACAAATACACAAATTCAGAAATAGGAAAAAAACAAGAAACATAAAACCTATAAAATAACGAATATAGAAACATCACAAAGTAGTCAGCATGTGAAGTAAGAAACACGGAAATAAAAATATTATGCCAGTGCCCCACGAACAGCAACTGTACACCGCTGGAGGTACGCGTACCCGATACCTCAGCGATGGGTTGGTCAGCCAGGTGTTCGTGTCTCGCTTAACTGTCTCGTAATGTGACTCGGGGGTTCAATACTGCTCTAAATAATAAAGGGTTCATCACACAGAACTGTGCTGCTGGTGCTGCCCAAGTATGAACTGTTCAGTTTTCTCTGAACAGCCACGTGACAGTAGCGTTATGCTCGATAACGATGAATCAAAGCTCGTTCAGTCAGGTTCAGAAGTAAAAAGGAATTGAGTTAATGAATCATTAATGCATATTTTTTCGTTGCTTGCATTCTGTGTGGCAGCAGAAACATCGATGGAAATGCAGCGAGAGATATACAAGGTGCAGCAACATAACTTCATTTTTTTCAAAGCGCTTTGCTTTCAAAAAAAGAAGCTACAATATAGCCTGTAGATGTATTCCGCAGGCAGCAGCGTAGCTGGCCAACCAAGCGAACATGCGAGTTTTGTGCAAAATATAGGGCAGGCGAGTAGCGAAAGAACTGAGAAATCTCTTCTCTTTGTAGCAGGTATTCCTAAAGACTTACTCGCATAGCGGCAACACTTCTCAAGTGAATATTACATGTCTGGGTTCATTTTATGTATTTTATTCATACACAAAGCATGCAAGCAACCGAATAACAAGAGGGCAACAAGCAACAGGAGCAGCAAGCAACAGGAGCAGCAAGCAACAGGAGCAGCAAGCAACAGGAGCAGCAAGCAACAGGAGCAGCGAGCAACAGAAGCAGCAAGCAACAGGAGCAGC